>JAXQQM020061677.1:0-243093 GCA_034641835.2 Pinus albicaulis | reverse complement strand
GTACATGCGCGGAATGTGTACAATCATTCTGTTGACGACCTCTGTCTGGCCATCTGTTTGGGGATGGAAAGCTGTGGACTTGGTGAGCTTGGTATCCAACATCGACCAGAGGCTGGACCAAAATGTGCTGAGGAACCTGCTATCCCGATCTGATATGATAGACTGTGGGATCCCAAAGTGCACCCACACTCATTCAAAGAAGAGTTTAACAGTGGCTTCTGCTGTGATATTCTTCTTGCAGGCCGCCATAATGGCCATCTTCGAGAATCTGTCGACGACCACAAAAACACAGTCATTTCCCTGCTTAGTAGAAGGCAGGCCCGACATGTAATCCATGGAGATGGATTCCCAAGGTCGACTAGGGGTAGGTAGAGGTGTATATAGGCCTTGCTTCTTGATGGTCGGTTTGGCAATGGCACAAGCAGTGCAGGATCTGATGTGCTTCTCGACATCCTTTCGAAGGTTCAGCCAATAGAAATACTTCTGTAGTATTGCTACTGTTTTCTCGACCCCGAAATGCCCAGCGACTCGACTGTATTGTGCTTCCCATATCATCTTGGCACGCTCGCTTGAAGGAACACAAAGGTGTCCCAGGTGACATAAAAGTGCATCTTGGAGGTGAAAATTTGGAACTTACGTGCCCCCCAAGAGTGCCTTGTAAGTGTGGCCGAATTCTGGGTCACTCTCATAGAGAAGCGGCCAATCAGAAGTCTCGTGCCCACAAGAGTTGAGCACGGTGGTGAGCGCCACGATCGGTGGTCGGCTGAGGCAGTCTGCAACATTATTGGTGCTACCCTTCTTGTACTTGATGTTCGAATGAAACTGTTGCAGATATGTGGACCACTTCTGATGGCGATCATTCTGCAACTTCCCTTGTGTCTGTATGAACTGCAGGGGCCTGTGGTCTGTGTGGATGATTGTTTCCTTCCCCAAAATGTAATGCTTCCATTTTCGACAAGCTTTCACAATGGAGTACATTTCTTTGTCATATGTGGGGTACTTGCGAACTGTGTCAGACAATGTCTCACTGTGAAATGCCACTGGATGTCCCTGTTGAGTAAGAACTGCCCCAATAGCATAGTCAGAGGCATCTGTCTCGATCTCAAATGGCTGTTGCAAGTCTGGTAAAGTGAGCACTGGGGCAGAACAGAGGCGGTTTTTCAGTTCTGTGAACGCCTTCTGTTGAGGTTCCGACCAAAAAAAATTTTCTCTCGCTCCTCCCTTGGTGACTTGACTCAAGGGCCAAGTGATATGAGAGAATCCCAACACGAACCTCAGGTAGAAATTAGCAAGACCCGAAGCTACAAATGAGTTGGTGAATGGCCGCAAGATGTCGTCCATCATCCTCATGAAGGTGGCAGGAGCATTCGTCAACCCGAAAGGCATGACCAGCCATTAGAAAAGGCCTTCCTTGGCTTTGAAGGCAGTCTTCCACACATCGGAGGGTTCAATTGGTACCTGGTGATACCCAGACTTTAGGTCGATCTTGCTGAAATATTTTGCACCTTTGAGTTGGTCCAGAAGGTCATCAATCCGTGGGATTGGGTACCTATTCCGGACAGTGATCTTGTTCAGCGCCCGATAGTCAATACAAAGTCTCCATGTCCCATCCTTCTTCTGTACCAACACGATCGGGCTCCCACAGGGCGATGAACTTGGTCTGATGTGACCTTTCTGCAACAGCTCCTAAATATGCCTCTTGATTTCATCATTTTCCAGAACAGAGCGTCGATAGATCGGTCCATTGGGTAGTGGCGCACCTGGGGTCAGATCAATCGGGTGCTTGACCTGGCAGTGCAGAGGAACCCTTGTGGGTGAGGTGAAGATGTCCCCGTACTCCTCCACGACCTTATCCATTTGTTGTTGTCGTGCAGAGGGGCCCTGTCTGGAGGTCGTGGCCACAGTCTTCTTCTTGCCCTGGGGGCGGATCATCGGGAAAACGAATTTCCTGGTTTGGGAAATGAGCTTACTACATTGTTTTGCAGTAACCAAAGAGATAATCGTAGGAGGTGGTACCTCTAGTATCCTGTACAACTTATTTCCCAAAGTAATAATAACAGCACGAGGTCGAGACTCATACACAGCATGACGCTTCCACAAGTATGGTTGTCCTAATAATACATCAGAAACATCAATAGGAGCAGCGTCACATAATACCTCATCCGTGAAGGGCTTGATGCTATAGGGAAGGCGGCACTGCTGGCTGACGCGGAGATCTCGTCCTTGGTGAAGCCACCCGATGGTGTATGGATGTGGGTGAGATGTGGTCGGCAAGCCCAACCGCTTCACGGCATCTGCTGAAATGAGGTTCTTTTGGCTCCCATTGTCGACAATGAACTGTACCGGGGAGCCCTTTACCCACATTTGGGAGTGGAAGAGACGTTCCTCCTCCTCTGGATCTTCCGGTTCCTCCTTTTGGATCTTTGCAGTGGCAACAGTGGCGTTGGGCTCCGCATCAATAATCTTTTTCCCTTTTTCATTCGCCTTTTCAGGTTCTGATTCGGAGTCAGAGCATGCATCTGACTCAGAAGCCCTCATCTCGGCCACTAGCGACTGCTTGGCCCGACACTCACTTGTGTTGTGAGTGGAGCTCTTATGGAACTCACACCATTTTCCCGTGTCCTTCTTTGGCTTTGCGGTGCTGTTCTTTTCTTGTGGCTTCGATGAGTTGTCTTTAGCCGCCATGCCTTGGCTCGGTCCTTTTTTCTGCGGTTTGGAAGCACCTTTCCCTTGCTTTTGATTCGCAGATCCAAAGTCTCGCTTCTTCTGCTTGAATTTCTGCTCAATCTTGGCAGCATACCGGTATGCCGTACCAAGCGAGGAGATGTCGAGGAGCTCCATTTCCTCCTGAATGTATCTGTGCAGACAGCTGTGATACTTTAGCACCAAATGTTTCTCTGAATCTTTGATACCCAACTTTGTGCGCAGGGTATGGAACAGATTCGTCAGCTCATGCACATCTTGATCCCTTTGTTGTCGCAGCGTGGTCCATTGTATGTACTTGTCCTCATAGCTCCCCACGGGATAGTACTATTCCTTGATGGCGTCTCGGAAAGAATTCCAAGTTGGTACGGCCGAGAACAGAGAGGGTTATGTCTGGTCCTTGTTCTCACAGTAGGTTTCCCACCAGTCCTTAACATGGGGGGTAGCTTTGAGGAGTGCAAAAATAATCTTCTCTCGGTCTGAAAAGTCATGAACCGAGAAATATCCTTCTAACAGATTCAACCATCTATCTACAGCATCTGCATCTATTTGACCCTAAAATATGGGAATGTCAAAATTTACTTGTACCTTAAAAGGAGTCGCGCCTCCAGAGTGGCTGCTGGATGCAGATGCGCCGCCGGTGGGTAGCCGTTGAAGTATCTGAGCAAAGTTATCCATCATCACGTTCCTTTCTCTTTCGAGGGCCTCCTCGAGCAATATTTTGATAGGATCTCCTACTCCCTCATCTTTCTTTTCGTCCCACATGGGCGTCCGTCGAGGTTTGCGAGGCTGATCTTGCAAAGGTTCCACCAGATCGAGCCCTAGCTCCTTATACCCCGACCTCGTTGGGGACATGCAAAGAAGGATCGAGAAAAAGCAGACCCCTCTGATACCACTGATCCGGATTTATGCAGGAACGCAACAGAATAAGCATATAAACATAAATACAGAGATGCAGCGGAAATAACACTTCATTTCATTAATATCAACGAACTGAATTTTGCTTACAGACAGAATGGAAATAAAACTAGCTAGGGCGCTGGTAGCTATCTCTGAGAAGAGATGTGGCGGCTACAGGCCTCTGAACTGTGTTACGATGAGGCTCGAGGGCCTATTTATCATTTAGAAACAATGGGAAATCCTAAACAGCCAAAACCCTAACCCTAGGAGATGAAGCGCCAAAACTATGGGCCCCGTTTGGGTAAATTGGTGTTTCAAATTCCCAGGGGCGTAACTTTGGCATACAATCTCCGTTTGACGCGTACCATACCTCGTTAGAAAGATCTATCCGAGGAATACAAATTTGGAACAAGAAACATTGGTCCATGGACCCATTTTGCTCTCTTTTTTCCCAAAAAACGTCATTTAGGGCCTCAAAACGGCTCCGGAAGTTTAGGACCCGAAAAACTGCTAAAAATAGTAAACTGTGCCGAAACTGGAAAACTAAAATAGACAATGGTGGAGCCCCAAGTGGAATAGGCGGGTGACCACCAATATCCACCTGGATCATTCCTCCCCCCTTAGGAACCAATGGTCCCCATTGCGTTAAGTTCCTCCATGAGATGAGGAAATTTCTGCTGAACTTGGTCCCTGGTGAACCACTTTCCTTGGTGCAGGAGTTGGCCAGCTTTGACAACCCGATATAGTTGGATCTTGTGCTGGCGAGTGTTCTTGATTTGCATGTCCATGATGCAATCTGTGGTGGCCTGTTCCATGCAGTCTGGATTTAACTCGGTTGGTGTGAGTTGTTCTGCAATGTCCGAGGTGTCCAGTAGAGGTGGGAAGTAAGGACGAAGGCGATCCACATTGAAGACTGGGTGCAGACCAAGGAATGGTGGAATACTGAGCTCGAAGGCATTGTTCCCTACAGCCTTGGTGATGGTGTACGGCCCGTATCGGAGCGGGCGAAGCTTGCGGTGGGGTCGAGTGAGGCGCTCCTTCTGCAAATGTAGCCATACTTTGTCACCCACCTGGAAGTTGTGTGGCACCCGGTGTTGATCATGGCGTTGCTTGTACTTGGCATTGGCTCTGTCCAATATATCATGAACCTGTTGGCGGATGTGTTGAATGCGCTTGATGAAGCTACTGGATTTGTCAACTTCAGACTGGACATAAGCTGAATTGGCCTGAGCAGCTGCAAATGGCATGGCTACGTCAATGGGACATAGTGGATGGAATCCCAAGCCCACCTGAAAGGGGCTATGGCCGATTGAACTTTGGAGAGCCCGATTGTAACTATGTTGTACATAAGGGAGGCTCTCGTCCCATGTGCATGGATGCTTTGAATTGTACATGCACAGAATGTGTACAATTATTCTGTTGACGACCTTTGTCTGACCATCTGTTTGGGGATGGAAAGCTGTGGACTTGGTGAGCTTGGTATCCAACATCGACCAGAGGCTGGACCAAAATGTGCTGAGGAACCTGCTATCCCAATTTGATATGATAGACTGTGGGATCCCAAAGTGCACCCACACTCGTTCAAAGAAGAGTTTAGCAGTGGCTTCTGTTGTGATATTCTTCTTGTAGGCCACCATAATGGCCATCTTCGAGAATCTGTTGACGACCACAAAAACACAGTCATTTCCCTGCTTAGTAGAAGGCAGGCCCGACATGTAATCCATGGAGATGGATTCCCAAGGTCAAATAGGGGTAGGTAGAGGAGTATATAGGCCTTGCTTCTTGATGGTTGGTTTGGCAATGGCACAAGCAGTGCAGGATCTGATGTGCTTCTCGACATCCTTTCGAAGGTTCGACCAATAGAAATACTTCTGCAGGATTGCTACTGTTTTCTCGACCCCGAAATGCCCAACGACTCGACTGTAGTGTGCTTCCCATATCATCTTGGCACGCTCGCTTGAAGGAACACAAAGGTGTCCCATGTGACATAAAAGTGCATCTTGGAGGTGAAAATTTGGAACTTGCATACCCCCCAGGAGTGCCTTGTAAGTTTGGCCGAATTCTGGGTCACTCTCATAGAGAAGCGGCCAATCAGAAGTCTCGTGCCCACAAGCGTTGAGTACAGTGGTGAGTGCCACGATCGGTGGTCGGCTGAGGCAGTCTGCAACATGATTGGTGCTACCCTTCTTATACTTGATGTTCAAATGAAACTGTTGCAGATATGTAGACCAATTCTGATGGCGATCATTCTGCAACTTCCCTTGTGTCTGTATGAACTGCAGGGGCCTGTGGTCTGTGTGGATGATTGTTTCCTTCCCCAAAATTTAATGCTTCCATTGTCGACAAGCTTGCATAATGGAGTACATTTCTTTGTCATATGTGGGGTACTTGCGAACTGTGTCAGACAATGTCTCACTGTGAAATGCCACTGGATGTCCCTGTTGAGTAAGAACTGCCCCAATAGCATAGTCAGAGGCATCTGTCTTGATCTCAAATGGTTATTGCAAGTCTGGTAAAGTGAGCACTGGGGCAGAACATAGGCGGTTTTTCAGTTCTGTGAATGCCTTCGGTTGAGGTTCCGACTAAAACATTTTTGCTCTCACTCCTCCCTTTGTGACTTGACTCAAGGGCCAAGTGATATGAGAGAATCCCAACACGAACCTCAGATAGAAATTAGCAAGACCCAGAAAGCTGCGAAGCTCTGTTATAGTGGTTGGGGCTGGCCAATCCCGAATGACTTGGATCTTGGCTGGATCCACATGCACCCCCTTTCATCAATAATGTATCCCAGATATTGAACCTGGGTCATGCCAAAAGTGCACTTCTCCAAATTGGCACACAACTTGTGTTGCCGCAGTGTTTGGAGGACTTGTCGGATGTGGTGAAGGTGCTCTTCCCAAGTATGGCTGAAGATCAGAATATCATCTAAGTACACCACTACAAATGAGTTGGTGAATGGCCGCAAGATGTCATCCATCATCCTCATGAAGGTGGCGGGAGCATTCGTCAACCCGAAAGGCATGACCAACCATTCGAAAAGGCCTTCCTTGGCTTTGAAGGCAGTCTTCCACACATCGGAGGGTTCAATTGGTACCTGGTGATACCCAGACTTCAGGTCAATCTTGCTGAAATATTTTGCACCTTTGAGTTGGTCCAGAAGGTCATCAATCCGTGGGATTGGGTACCTATTCTGAACAGTGATCTTCTTCAGCGCCCGATAGTCAATAAAAAGTCTCCACGTCCCATCCTTCTTCTGTACCAACACGATCGGGCTCCCACAGGGCGATGAACTTGGTCTGATTTTACCTTTCTGCAACAGCTCCTGAATCTGCCTCTTGATTTCATCATTCTCCAGAACAGAGTGTCGATAGATCGGTCCATTAGGTAGCAGCGCACCAGGGGTCAGATCAATCGGGTGCTTGACCTGACACTGCAGAGGAACCCCTGTGGGTGAGGTGAATATGTCCCCGTACTCCTCCACAACCTTATCCATTTGTTGTTGTTGTGCAGAGGAGCCCTGTCTGGAGGTCGTGGCCATAATCTTCTTCTTTCCCTGGGGGCGGATCATCAGGAAAACAAATTTGTTGGTTTGGGAAATGAGCTTACTGCATTGTTTTGCAGTAACCAAAGAGATAGCGGCAGGAGGTGGTACCTCTGGTATCCTGTATAACTTATTTCCCAAAGTAACAATAATAGCACGAGGCCGAGACTCATACACAACATGACGCTTCCACAAGTATGGTTGTCTTAATAATACATCAGAAACATCAATAGGATCAACATCACATAATACCTCATCCGTGAAGGGCTTGATGCTATAGGGAAGGCGACACTGCCGGCTGATGCGGAGATCTCGTCCTTGGTGAAGCCACCCGATGGTGTATGGATGTGGGTGAGCTGTGGTCGGCAAGCCCAACCGCTTCACGACGTCTGCTGAAATGAGGTTCTTTTGGCTCCCATTGTCGACAATGAACTGTACCGGGGAGCCCTTTACCCCCATCTGGGAGTGGAAGAGACGTTCCTCCTCCTCTGGATCTTCCGGTTCCTCCTTTTGGATCTTTGCAGTGGCAACAGTGGCGTTGGGCTCCGCATCAATAATATGTTTCCCTTTTTCATTCGCCTTTTCAGGTTCTAATTCGGAGTCAGAGCATGCATCTGACTCAGAAGCCCTCATCTCGGCCACTAGCGACTGCTTGGCCCGACACTCACTTGTGTTGTGAGTGGAGCTCTTATGGAACTCACACCACTTTCCCGTGTCCTTCTTTAGCTTTGCGATGCTGTTCTTTTCTTGTGGCTTCGATGAGTTATCTTTAGCCGCCATGCCTTGGCTCTGTCCTTTGTTCTGCGGTTTGGAAGCACCTTTCCCTTGCTTTTGATTCGCAGATCCAAAGTCTCGCTTCTTCTGCTTGAATTTCTGCTCAATCTTGGCATCATACCGGTATGCCGTACCAAGCGAGGAGATGTCAAGGAACTCCATTTCCTCCTGAATGTATTTGTGTAGACAACTGTGATACTTTAGCACCAGATGTTTCTCTGAATCTTTGATACCCAACTTTGTGCGCAGGGTATGGAACAGATTCGTCAGCTCATGCACTTCTTGATCCCTTTGTTGTCGCAGCGTGGTCCATTGTATGTACTTGTCCTCATAGCTCCCCACGGGATAGTACTATTCCTTGACGACGTCTCGGAAAGAATTCCAAGTTGGTACGGCCGAGAACAGAGAGGGTTCTGTCTGGTCCTTGTTCTCACAGTAGGTTTCCCACCAGTCCTTAACATGGGGGGTATCTTTGAGGAGTGCAAAAATAATCTTCTCCCGGTCTGAAAAGTCATGAACCGAGAAATATCCTTCTAACAGATTCAACCATCTATCTACGACATCTGCGTCTATTTGACCCTCAAATATGGGAATGTCAAAATTTACTTGTACCTTAAAAGGAGTCGCGCCTCCAGAGTGGCTGCTGGATGCAGATGCGCCGTCGGTGGGTAGCCGTTGAAGGATCTGAGCAAAGTTATCCATCATCACGTTCCTTTTTCTTTCGAGGGCCTCCTCGAGCAATATTTTGATAGGATCTCCTGCTCCCTCATCTTTCTTTTCGTCCCCCATGGGCGTCCGTCGAGGTTTGCGAGGCTGATCTTGCAAAGGTTCCACCAGATCAAGCCCTAGCTCCTTATACCCAGACCTCGTTGGGGACATACGTCTATTTGACCCTCAAATATGGGAATGTCAAAATTTACTTGTACCTTAAAAGGAGTCGCGCCTCCAGAGTGGCTGCTGGATGCAGATGCGCCACCGGTGGGTAGCCGTTGAAGGATCTGAGCAAAGTTATCCATCATCGCGTTCCTTTGTTTTTCGAGGGCCTCCTCGAGCAATGTTTTGATAGGATCTCCTGCTCCCTCATCTTTCTTTTCGTCCCCCATCGCCGTCCGTCGAGGTTTGCGAGGCTGATCTTGCAAAGGTTCCACCAGATCGAGCCCTAGCTCCTTATACCCAGACCTCGTTGGGGACATGCAAAGAAGGATCGAGAAAAAGCAGACCGCTCTGATACCACTGATCCAGATTTATGCAGGAACGCAACAGAATAAACACATAACCATAAATACGGAGATGCAGCGGAAATAACACTTCATTTCATTAATATCAAAGAACTGAAATTTGCTTACAGACAAAATGGAAATAAACTAGCTAGGGCACTAGTAGCTATCTCTGAGAAGAGATGTGGGCTACGGGCCTACGGGAAGCGTGTTACAATGAGGCTCGGGCCTATTTATTATTTAGAAACAATTGGGAAATCCTAAACGACCAAAACCCTAACCCTAGGAGATGAAGCGCCAAAACTATGGGCCGTTTGGGTAAATTGGTGTTTCAACTTCGGGGACGTAACTGGCATACGATCTCGTTTGACGCGTACCATACCTCGTTAGAAATCTATCAGGGACTACAAATTGGAATGGGAAACATCGGTCATGGACCCATGTTGCCCTCCGTTTTCCCAAAAAACGTCGTTTAGGGCCTCAAAACGGCTCCGGAAGTTTAGGACCCGAAAAACTGCTAAAAATAGTAAACTGTGCCGAAACTGAAAAAATGAAATAGACAATGGTGGAGCCCCAGGTGGAATAGGCGGGTGACCACCAATATCCACCTGGATCATCTACTGAACAAGTAATCAAGGTTTTTGGGGTCAAAAATCTTTCCAGTGGGGAGGAGTGGTCTGAAGTTCATAAAGTTTTCTAAAAATTGAAAGTTATAGGATTGGGTTGAAACCAAGGTGGTTGCGTAGATCTCGTCTTCCTGATTCCGTCGCTGAAAACGGTTCGAAAAATTGATGTCGTATCAAGGAGATATCACATTCTAATCAAAATCCCAAACAGGTAAAATTTTCAACAGGGTTGACTGGGATGCCCAATCAACAAGGTGGATTGCACATTCAGCAAAAAGAATATTTTGAGGAATATTCCTTCCTCAGAACCAATCCCACGCTGACAAGTGGTGCGATATTATTGGAAAATTGGTTGTATGTTGTTATTTATGGGCCAATTAGGGGGTGACATGTGGCCATCCTTGAGGCTGCCACGTGTCCCCCAAATAACGTATTAAAATTTTGGGTTGAGGTCCATAGGGCTCGACCCCGTGACCTTCGGCAGAGCAACCACATGACACAACCACCTAAGTTGCACATTATTTATTAACTATCATGGGTGGCATTTTATATTTAAATTTCATTGTAATATAGTGTGGGGGTTGGGGACCGCCAGCAGTCCCAACTGGCCAACGGTTCGCGTGGGTGGTCACATGACATTACCACGAAACCTCAACATAAAAATTCAACTGCAACTGCCATCATTTCTACAAGTTTCTGTTATGTTGTCACATGGCTATGTGTTAAGCATAAAAATCCGCAGTTACAACCTCTGACAGTTCGAAAACTCCACCTGCACTTTTAAACCATATCATATGTAGTAGTTTATGTAATTACTTCGGTGCAGTCAGGACTTAACTCTGACGGTTGTAACCTCGGTTCAACCTTATCCATAGTTAACACTAGTGGTTCTACTTATAGTTCCGCCAATGGTTATGTAATCGTGTGACATGGGTCATGTGCCCAACCAAAACACATTTAATCTAAATGGTTTAGACTGGAAGATATTTGGCAGCGCACCTAAAAATGTGGGAATCAACTATTTTGACTCCTGTTAAGTGGAGTCCTCCACATTTAGTGGATATTTTCTAGGTGTAACTGGGAAAATGAGTAGGAGACTCAATTTTCAACCATTTAGAGTTAATTAAGAGTCATTATTGACTAATTGGAGCATTCTGGAGCCATTGGTGCAGAGAAAACAACCATTAGAGGCTTGTAACTACATGTATTTGCAAAATTTTGAGCGTAATGAAAGATGGACATGCCATTGGGATTTGGACCATTAGATGTAGCCTAGGAAGGGTGATCTACTTCATCATGCCTGCTGTGTAAATGTTATGTAGTGACTTATTTCTCTATTTTACACTATTTTTTAGTGTTATTGTGCCTATTTCATGGTTCTAATTCACTAAAATCATCTACAATTCATGGTTAAAATCGTCAATACTTAAGTAAACTAATGAGACAATTACGCACATGTTTATAAACTAAAAATACACTTAGCACAAAAAAACTAATACAGTCCTTTCATATCAGCATGTGTCTGACTGCGGAAGTGTACCCTTGGGAAGACCCGTAGAAATATGCTACATGAATTTTAAGGATCCGTGGTGAAGATGGCCCAATATCATGTGCCATAACTCACACTCATCCCAGCTCACCACTTTGTTTGCCTTACCCATCAATGCTGCGCAGTCATCTACATAAACTTTATAGAGATTCTTAAGTCTAATCCCAATATTCTTGCCTTGTCCTGTTCTTTTATGTCGCAGGAAAGCTTTTTCTTCACTGAAAAAAACATCATAGCCTCTATCCTCGAACATTGCAACTAAGACTAAATTTTTCTTTAAGCTTGGAATCGAAGAAAGATTTTGGTAACCAAACGAAAGGCAGGGTGCAGAAAAAATAGGGTTGTCCAACACTCTTGTGTCTTCATCCATGTATGGAAAAAGTTGAATGGGATGATGCCCTTCACACAAATTATAGGGATCGGTAATCTTACCCTATTTCTTATGATTCTTATCATTGCTAGTTGAAGATGTGCCACTAATATGACTTCCAAAAGCCAAAGGAAACAACGGAAGACCGTCAGACCTTGCTTCAAGTACCTTGGGAATGCCAGGAAAGTCTCGAAGAAAGTGGTAACCTTTGTACAACATGCAAGGGAATTTGAATTTCCGTGGAAGTTTGGATGATTTATCATGAGAAGGTTTCTTGGGTGCAATAGCGGTAGAGTTGGCCTATCTCTTATTTGACTTCTTATTTTTTCATATTCTTCTTCTTCTCTTAGCCATCTGGTTACTAGAATCCAAACTGTCACCAGGCAAAGTAGAAGAGAAGAACGAATAAATAGGTGAAGAAGGGTAGAGGTGCACCTTAGAATCAACATGATGTTGTTCAGGTGGAGGAGATGGTTGTACAGAGTGCGGAAAACTTGAGACCACAGAGGTGGAGAATAACCACATAGGAAAACCAACAGTTAACCCCAAAAGGGACAATGTTGCCATACAAGGAGCACCAACATTCCCAAAAGCAGGAAAAGGACCAAGATTCCCTTTATAGGGGATTCCTTGGTTGGTAAACTCCGAAAACGTTGCCATTGGAAACAACCGTAAAAAAAAACGCTAAGGAATATAACTTCAACCAATAATATTTCATGGGCAGTTAATATTTTAAGACACTGAAACAACAAACTATTGTTTCATATTTTAAGAGTCAAGAAAGAGAAAAAATATGACTCTAGTCACTTTCAAGTTGAACGAGCGTGAAAGGACAAGTGCTCGATGATTTTTTCAATTTTAGAGAGTTACAAAAAGACCAAAATGACTACTCAGGTAATCTAAGCAAGAGGGTGTACCAAATTTCTGTAAACTGCAATATACACTTTGGTGATCGAATGAAAGAGAAATGACCAAGGACTTAACGTAAGTGCAGGCAGTTTCCCTGAATGTTGTGTTCGGTGTATCAAGGTTACAAGGGGGTAGACTCAGCTTCCTATGGATAAAGGATTGCAACCTATGAGGGTCTCCCTTTATATTTTCGATGGTATAGGGAGCACAAGTCCATGCTAGTGTTGTCTACTACCAAATGGTGAACAATAACTACTAGCTTTAATACATCACTATCCTAGACCTCTAAGTGTGAGCGTTAAGTTTCAATGCTTACTTAGGTTGGCTGAATAAATTTTAACGGTTGATCTTGAATTCTGTCTCAATTCCAAGGCCCTACCATTGTCATCTGAATCTTTTATATGCAGCTATATGAGAAAGGAAAGGTTTTGATTCGATGAATGCTATCTAGTTAAGGGAAGAGTCTCAAACAATGATGCAACAAACAGTAATACTGCAAACGAAACTTTTTCCTAACTAGATGACTGTCACTATCCCAAAAGCAATCTAAAACATTCAACGATGTGAATTATGCAATGTAATCTATGTAGAATTCTCTTTTGGAAATTATGCAATTGTAATCTATGCACAATTTCCTTTTTCTTTTGAATGAATAAGAATGCACTCAATGCATTTTTCGATGAAATGAGAATCTACTTAATGGAAGCTCTTAATTAAAGAGAATGCACTCAAAGTGAATTTTAGTTTTAAATCATTAAATAATTTAATCTATGTTCAATGATAGATTTCAAAAATGAATTTTCAATGCAACTTGATCTAATGCATTTTACGAAAATAAAAGTTTGAGATGAATACTAAATGAACGCAATTTTCCTTATGCAAAAAGGATGCAACCAACATTAAGAATACAATCTTGTTTTGAACACTTTGTAATGAAATTCCTCAAAATGCTGCAAGACATATGAGTTCAAGGAAAAAAAGGACTTCCAAAGCATGGGATCAAAACAAGGCATTCATTCCATTTTACATCAAGAAATCAAAGAAATAAGACTTTTCAATTGAACAATGAGCAATGTAATATATGCTCACACGCGAACAAGTGGACCAAATGAACTTGAGAGACACTTAAGACTTGAACACTCAATCAACCAAAAAATGAAAGGAAATCAACTAGAGATGGCTCACCAAGCAAGGAGACTGACTCAATCAAGAGGGTGATGTCCCGCGAAGCATGCAACCAGGAAATTGATGTATAGTCCTAGAAAAACCTAGGATGTAGGATGCACATCCAACAGAAAGCACACAAAAACAACCAAAAATCAAGCCAATCAAACAATAAAACTATCTTGAGTGAAGGGGATAGCTTGTAAATCATACATAGAAAAGGACCAAAAGGGCAAGACACAATGGTGAAGGACTTAGGGAAAGAACCTTAATTTTTCACACACCATGGAATTGGCATGACTTTTGTGGTTGAAACTAGCGCCAACTGGCACAACTTTAGGGGCTGAAAATAGCACCAATGTCCCATTAGCATGGCTTTCTAACTGACAGCTAGCTCCAATCGGCACGACTGTCAGAAAAATAAAAGTGCCAATGCTTGAAAAAGAAATAAAAAACAAAGAATTTCTCCTAACCAAGACTAGATTCACCATTTCAAGAAAAAACTAAAAGATTGTAATTGATGAAAAACATAGGAACAAACAGGGAAATGGTCATTTGACTAAACTTGTCAAATGACGAAGACCTTAAAGAGTGACAAACTGAAAGGAAACTCCCCAGTGGAGTCACCAATCTGTTGTCTAGGTAAATACCCTTGTTACACAACATTTTTTCACTGCCCCTGCAATCCCCATCTCACCCATTGGAGGGTCATTTCTGTGATCAATAAGCAACGTCATGCCTTGGAAAGACCATCATTGTGTCCCTTTACATAAGAGTAACATTCCTTCTATTGAAAATTCCCTGAGCAGAGACTTAAAAACCCTTGTTTTTGCCTTGGTGTGGGTAGTCAGTTATGCCCTCGCCCCAAAGAGGAAGATTAACACTAGGCCCCATGCCAGCTGGCACTCTGTCCCAGTTTGCAACTCACACCAAGCTATTTATGGAATGTTTTTTAAAAATAGAGTCAGAGATTCCACTCCAACCACCTCGAGGATGAGTCAATGGGAGTGGTTGAACTGATAAACCACAAACTACCTCCTTTAGGTTTATGGTTTCAACCTCTTATGAGAACTCCCTAAAGGATAGGCCTCCCTCCCACCTTTGTAGGGATCCTAACCTCCTCCTTTTCCTCTATAAAGAAGCTATCCGTCTTACAACAAGCTAGCTGAACTTGGAGAATTAGACATATTATAGCTGAATGACTGGAGAAGATACAATAAGAAGGAATTACATTGAGGAAGCTTGAGTCCATGACTTCCAAGAGATCTTGAGTCCATGCCTTCATCCCGTCTGAATTCCCTGACGAGCATCTAAGACGCGTTTCCCCTAAACCTTGGTAGAGGATACTGTGATGTTAAAGCATCAACTGTAACTCTTCCTTCTATTCATTTATATACATGACTACTATTTGGTTCCACTGTTGTGTTATGATGTTTGTTTGACGCAATATGTTTATCCCTCTTTGACTGGTTAATAGTTATGAATGAAATGTTGTTAGCATGTATGTTATTCTTGTTTCTTGTTCTATGTGCAGGTATCTAAGCATAATGGTGAACGGATTGTGACCTGCCGAGGCGAGAGTGAGAGACCACCACTACTACAACAACAACGACAGTGTTGGATTCTAGGTAGGTTGATCTACCATGTCCCTTGTTCATTCAATAATTAGGAAGAAACACTTTAGCATGTCCCTTTGTTTGTAGACCCATTCTAGGGCTAGAGGGATCGTCTCTGTCCGTAAAGAGGATTTACCTGCATAAAAAATTGGCGACTCCGCTGGGGATTAGTGCGAGTTTTTCGTTTCATTTTGTTGGGTCAGTTTCAATTATTGATTTAGTGATTTGTCTTTTCTGGTTTTCTTGCTTAGTTTTCATCCTCTTTTCAGCTCCAGAGTGTCAATATTGACCTCTGCTCATTAGGTTTTGGATTTTTCTCTTTTTCCCATAGTTATCTCGCTTGGTGTGGTTTTCCTCTGAACAATCGTGCCAATTGGCGCAGGTTGCTATTTTTGCAGGCGTGCCAAACCCTGTAGGAATTGGTTTGATCTCCTTGATGAGTCTTTTGGTCAATTGTGCTTGCTTCTAGTTATTTTTATGGATCATTATGCCTTTGGGATTGTTTTAATTGCTGTTGACTTGCTTTTATCAGTTTTTTGTCCATCTTCTTATCAGTGTCATTTGAGACCTTAGGGTTTCTAGGTGTCCTAGTGCACTGAGCCTGCTGTTCGAAAATAAAGTCGGTTTTATTGTTGTCAGTCTCATTTGTGGCTTGATTGCACTTAGTTTTCTTGATCTTTTGAGTGATTATTTTGGTTTTAGAGTCATTTAATTTTCTCGATTGGTTCTTTCCCTTATTTCTCCAAGCATAGATTACATTTATTGTTTTGGATCATTTTGAAAACTTTCTCTTGGTTTGAAATATTGCGAGATTAGTTTGAGTGATTTCTTGTGTTTGTTTCGTGTTTTTATTGAGTCTTTCTATTTTGATTCCTATGAAACACTTAAGCTAGTGTTTGTTTTTGTTTTTTATGTAATTAGTGCATCATGTACTTCTTTTCATTGATATATATATATATATATATATATATATATATATATATATATATATATATATATATATATATATATATATATATATATATATATATATATATATATATATATATATATATTGCATTCTTTCTTTGCATTGAAAGTGAAATACTCTTTTGCATAACTAACATTTGATTATCTAGGAAAGAGTTTCATTTTCATTATATTCTGTTAAATGAATTAGTGGATTTCTTCGGATAGTCTTATTTTTTTCTTTTGTTTGAAATATCTCTATCCTTCTCATAACTAGCATTCATTGAATCAGAAATTATGTTCATTTTCATATAGCTTGCATTTAGGGATTTTTGAGATCTAAAATCGATAGGACCTTGAAACCGAGACATAATTCAAGATCAACATTAAAATTTAATCAATCAACCTAAGGAATAATTGAAACTTAACGCACACATTTAGAGGTCTAGGCTAGAGACATGTTCTGGCATATTAAAACCTAGTAGCTGTCGTTTTCCATCTGACTTTAGACAGTGCTAGTATGGACTTGTGCTCCCCATACCGTCAAGTATATAATGGGAGACTCCTATAGGTTGCAATCCTTTATCCGTAGGAAGCCGAGTCTGCTGCCCTGTAACCATGATACACCAAACACAACATTCAGGGAGACTACCTGCACGTATGGAAAGTCCTTGGTAATTTCTCTTTCATTTGATCACCAAGCTGTATATGGTTGTTCACAGAAACTTGGTACACCCTCTATCTTAGATTACTAGAGTAGTCATTTCGATCTTTTCACGACTCTTTAAAAGAGAAGAGATCATCGATTGCTTGTCCTTTCACGCTCATTTCAACCTGAAAGTGATAGAGTCACCTTTTTCCTATTTCTCGACTCTTGAAGTATGAAACGACAAATTTTTGTTTGGATGTCTTAAAGAAATTAACTTCCCAGGGAATATTCTTGGGTAAAGTTAGCTTCCTATTGAGGCCTCGAAATTCGTTGTGACAACATGGGGGATGACCACCTGGTCTGGATCTTATAGCAGTTCCTTTTCTGTTTAGAATGGTGGCTCCAACTGTTTTAACTAGGTCCAATTACCTTCTCTCAATCTCCATTGGCTTAAAATACGACTTTTATCTATCAATGTGAAAGAAACATCATATCATTTCTCTTGCCAATCGGACAAGAAAAATGATCCTTAAGCTAATTTTTGCTAACCAAGCCACAATGAAAGTTCTGCCTCTTTAGGAAGAGGACTTTTTTGGGATGTAGAATTTAATCTAAATGCAATATTATTGTAAGATGTAAGAAAAATACACTATTTTAATACTATCACAATTAGGCAGATATAGATCTATCCCAACTAAGAGCAAGATGTTTTAAATAATTGATATTTAAATATGTTCGTTTTAAATGAATATCAAGCTAACGAAGTAGTTCAATTAACTGATATTGTGAATATCAAACACATTCTATCTAGAGACCTCCTAACTGAAATAATTAATCAACAACACTCACGAAGTAGTTCTCAAAATGATATTGATCATTTAATCAGTAACTTGAATAATTAAACAATAACATGCAAAAATTAGTTCACAACATATCACTATTCGATAAATCAGTTTTATAAGACAAATTGCTGAGTAAATAGTTACTCAGAAATGAGAATTCAACCCATAAGAGTAGAGACAAATAATAACATAAATTGAAGCAAATTACTCATACCGATAGAAGTGCACAATTATGCGAGTAAATTGACACTTTCCTGTTATAAAAAAAAAATGAAACCAACATTTAAAATAATAGTATTAAAAATACCAATTTATTAAGTCCATTTCTCCATCTCCGGTCTCTCACAGTTTTTTACAATACGTGAACTTCTGCTTTCAAAATTAGAGCTACAGTAGTGCAAGACTCTGTTCATTATACATAACTTAGAATGTAAAAGAAAAACCTAAATAATCTCCAGATCTGAGATTCCTCTCCTCTCACCCTACAACTCTAAATTCCTATTACAGAAGTGCTTTTAGAATTCAAGAATTACAGAGGAGAGAAGCCCTTTATTACATTTTGCAATCTGCTATTTATACTATTTACAAAATAATTCTTCATATGAAATTTTGTTGAAGAGTGGTTTTGCTCCATAAATTTTTATTGGTTTAAAATCATATTATTCAATTTTTGGAGCCTTCTCAATGATTGAGAGCTTCTTCTTCTCATCTCTTCAACTGCTTTCCTGCAAAAACAAATAAAAAAAAAATTAAAATATAAAAAGAAATTCAAAATGCAAAAAGAAATTAAATTAAATCCAATCAAAACCTAATTAAATAAATAATTGAAAAAGGAAGTATAAGCTTTCCTTTGATTTCTGTGCTGATATAATTGGCCAAGGATATCATTGATGAATAGATCTGCATTTAGAAAAAGTTGTGGGCAAATTAAAATGTAGAAAATTAATTCTGTTAAAAATTTGGAGCATGATCTTCTGCTGAATTTTAGATACAATAAATGATAAAATATAGAAATGAAACAATTTCAGAAATGTTCTCCATCATTTTATCTATCTAATGAGCCATCTTGGGCCTCATTTGACCAAGCAAAACTCCATTTATGAGCTTCCAAACTTGGTATATTAAAATTTCCATAAATCTGAAATTTTCTGTTGCGTGGGCTAAAAATTAGAAATTTTAAATTAAATTCTAATTCTAAATTAGATTATAATATTTATTTAATTAATGCTAATTAATTACAATTATGTTATTAATCTAAATTTAATATAAATAGAAATTAATTAATAAAAATAAACGATTTAAAATTTATTTAAAATATAAATATATTATATTAATATTATAATTTATTTATATTAAAATTATAATAAAATATTATAATTAAAATATACCAATTATAATAAAAATATAATATTTATATATTAAATAATTAAAAACTAAACATCCACGTGAGAGGGAGAGAGGAGGGAGGAGGAGAGGTGAGGTGGAGGGTGAGTGAGGTGAGCGTGAGGTCACGGGAGTCATAAGGTGAAATGAAACTTTATGCTAAAACAAATAACCCCTCACATATTTTCCAAATCGCATCGTAGTTTCAGAGTTTTTGAAATATACGCGAGTTTCATTTTCAATGCACTGTCCACAGCTTTCATCTTCGTTTTCCTCTAAGTCTAGAGCAGCCATTATGTTGAAATCTATGGGCTCTTCCCTATTGTTCATATCTCTGCTTTCTAGCTTTGGCTCTTCTAAGGATTCATCATTGCAAAGGATAAAAGAGTCCAGATCTATGTGTATAGAGTATAGAGGAGAATTTTCAGGCTTTTTAGGGCTAATGACTAGGAATTTCATTAGTGCCTCTCTATATAGTCTCCTAAGCTGGCTAAAGACGGGGATTGTGGAACATGCCCCATCCATCTGCATTGTACCTTGCAGCTTGGCTCCCCATGACCTTGATAGCAACATGCCATACTTAGGTGGCACATCTGCCACTACCACATCCATAACCATACATTTGGCTGGAATCTAGGTTAAGTTCACACATAGGTCCTTGATCAGGCAAAGACACTTTACCCTGCTAGAGTCAAATGAATATAAATCTTTATAAGGGTGAGTTATCGCTAGGCCTAAATTTTCCATAACTACCTTAGGCATTAAGTTGTGTGATGCCCTAGAGTCATGCATTGCATTGTGAAGGATCTTGTCATGGATATTGAGACTGATATAAAAAGGAGGTACTACACCTTCTTGAAACTTCCCCTCTATCTTTGGACCAAACAGAAGGGCTGGTTGATCATCACTCAGATTGACAGTGTCACTGTTCTCCCCTAGATTTAAAGCTTTCAAAATTTGGCCTTTATATATATTCTGAGTGGCCAGCTCAGAGAGTGGGACAAAGATTTTAATTTTTGCAATTTCATCCTCCAAAATGAAGGGAGATTGAGTCTGTGTAATGTTCAACTCTGTCTTGTTAGCCACTACCTTAGTGGTAGGCTCAGTGTGCTGATTCTCACTATGTATAGGATTAGGAACTGTTTTATCAGGAACACTAGCTGCAGTGCTAGTGCTGCTAGTTGGTTGAGCTTGTTTATCAGTGTTTTGGTTGTCTTTTTCTTTGTTCTTCCCAAAACTCTCAGCTGCTGATTTGTTACTTTCAACAGTGACTTTGGAAATTTTCTCAAGCCTTTTCTTAATTGTAACCTCAGAAGCTTTGGGTTTGGAATTTTCTAAGCTCTTTTTGCTCCTAATTTCATACTATTCTCTGACCTGCATGATGGCATTTTCAAATCCAAGTCTGTAATCCTCAGATTCTAATATTTCCTCATCCCAATATGAGAGTGAGGGTTGATCTTCTTCTGTGGAACAGTTGTGGATTGAGTTGTCTGTCTCAAACATATTTATTGTGTTTTCCTCAGACTCTTCTATAATCCCCTCATCTTCATCAAGGAAGTTCTCTTGAAATGGGGGTATGACTTGTTGGTCCGAGTCTCTTTGTCTGTTGGGAGTGGTATTGTTCCTTCTAAAGTTCTAGTTCTGGTTATGATTTTGGTTTTTGTTCTGATTACTAATGGTGAAAACCATTTTTTCCATCATTTTTTGTAGCTTTTCCATGTTTTTAGATAGACAGTCATAATTGGGGTCAGATGTGGAGGCTACAGTGTCATCTCTATATGGTACCCTTTTCTCAGCCCTCATTCTTGATTTCTTCTCAATTAGGTTAGCCTCAACACTCACAGCTCCTTTTTGCATGTCTTCTAATGTGTTGTAATCTCTCTCCCTAAGCTGGTAGGACATGTTAGCATCAAATCCTTCAGGGTATTTCACTAAAGCCATACCTTGGGGAGGTTTCATATGTGGAGGAAGAGTGTTATAAATGCTGTTAAACCTGGTAGAAGAGTCACAGACACTCTCTCCTATGTTTCTCTTAAGGTTCTTGTATTCTTCTAAGATTTGGAGAGGGTTGGTCTTAACTTCCCATTTGTTTATGAAGGTTTGATATACGGAGGGTAGATCTTGGATGCTATTAGGAGGTAGGCCCTTAAACCATTTCTTCACATCACCTCCTAAGATCTGGGCAAAGATTCTCATTTTGACTGTATCATCATCTATCTCCATGTAGTCAAAAGAATCTTCCATCATGTCTACATGGTGCTGAGCTGTGGTAGACTCTTTTGCAGTGAAGTGTGGAATATTTGATTGGTAATCATTGGGTCAGGGTACTAGAGGCTGGGGTAACATCAGAGGTGCATAACAAGCTACCATGATGGTTTTATGAGGAGGTAAAGGGTTGGCTTGAGCGGCTGGTATATGGATGACAGGGATACTAGGACCAACAGTAGTCTGCTGAGCAGATATAGGGTGGTAGAGCCCCAAGTTTTGAATGAAGTGAATATCAGGAGGTGTAGATGGAGGGGTCTCTCTATCCCTAATGTGTTTACCCTTTTGAGGTGGTGAATCAGGAGACTCAAGGTCTGGCTGGTCTAGAGAGTTGAATGACCTAGTTCTAGGTAAACTATTTTGAGAGTCTAGGTCAAAAAGTGGGTCTGATAGAGCTGTAAAGTATTTTGGTGCAGATTTAGCTCTATAGATGTGTTTAGAAATAGTTGGTCCTTTAAGTGTCGGGGATTTCCAGAGGATGCTCTCGGGGTTGTCAACTATTTCAGGTGGGTTTGGGTCGGGATAAGCTCTTCTATGAATGGCTCTTAAAGCCAGAATGTTGTCTTTGAATCAAGTAGCTTAATCCTACTTGTTATTTCCGTTAGGGCTGATGTTGTTATGGAGGCAGGTCTCCCAGTGGAGTCTTACATGAACCAAGATAATCAGCAAGCCTACTGATCACCAGTGGAGTCTTTGATCTTTAAGGAACTATGGAGTCGCTAGGTGGAGGGTTTAGGATGTTTCTAGGAGGTACACTATCCACCAGAGTGCTTATGTAATTTCCCTTTTCAAGGATATCCTTAAACACAACAAAATCTAACCAGAGATGGAATGGGAGGGCTTTTACTAGGTATTTCACCTCTGAAAGAGAGTGAGACCTAGAGGCTATCTGGCCCTTTCCAGACTCTATCTAAGAGTGTGGGAGAAACACAAAAAGTGATGCAGAAAGTGAATTGCAAGTGGAAGTGTTTCCCTGCCAACCTAACCAGAGATTGTTGGCTTTCTGAGGCTCTTGTGATGTAGTAAGATGGAAAATACTCAGAAATTCCCCAGCGGAGTCGCCATTATGTTGGGGTTCCCATGTTTTGGCAAGTTTGGAAATACCAAAAGATGAGACAACATCAGAACCACTTTAAAACCTTAGGATCTAGCCCTCCTATGTCTAGAGAGGGATCTCTCTATATAGGCTAAGGTTTTATGTCTTTTAAGCTCTATGTTAAGATATTAGGCTGGTTATAGGCATGGGTTTTTCTGATTGATTTTTTGTTTGGTTGCTGGGAATCAGAAAGGAAGGGTTCAATGTGAGGCAAGGATGTGCAAAGAGGATTTTAGGCAAAGGAGGGATGATTTCAAAGAACACTCAAGACCATTGGGCAATGGAGTCAGGAATGTTTTTACTTTCTATTCAATATGCAGACTTTCCGTTGGGATAGTCATCTAAAGCATTGGATCTTAAAGATGATAATGTAGCATGAAATGGTAAGAGAGAAGGTGGAAGCAAGGAAACCTCCAAGGTGACCCTTCAGGAATCAGATCCAGGGACAGGACATGCCATTGGACAACCTGTGATCCAAACCTGAAAGTTCACTCTTTAGACAAGGAAACATTAAAGATTTAAACACAAAGGTGAAAACCTGAGATCAGAGAGAGACTTTGAACTCTCAATGCTTCGGCATCCAACTTAAGGGAACTTAGAAAGGTTCAATTAATTGAAAAGGACACTAGTGAGACAAAGACAGAGTTTTGAACTCCTAGTATCCCAATTCATTCAATTAAATCCTAAAAATAACATCTAAGAACATATTCATTAATTCATACATCAGCTAGCAGTAAATATTAGCCACTACACTGGTTAAATTAACTTGAATCAGTGCTCAGATAACACATATTGCAGAAAAAATTAAAGGTAGGGAGAGCATAAGCTTAGGGTACCATGCGAGGGTATATCCTAAACCATATTTTTGATGTGTGCCAGAAGAGATGAAATATGATGAACTACAAAGGAAAACAAGGACAACGATAGAAAAACATCACCGCTGCTTTAAATCAGGATCCAAAAAAATGTGCTTGTCATATTAAAAAGCAACACTAGTCATGTACAACATTACCAACAGCTTGATATTCAGTCTAAAAACATCTTCCTCAGCCTATCTTAAAAATTTACACAGAGAACATGTCTCAAGAGAAACAACTTACAGTTCACAGATATCTGTTAAACAACCTTTTTAATGTTTTATCATGAGTTCTTATATCATAAAAAAAAAGGTTGAGGAGGTAGATGAAACACTAAATGAAACATTAAACAGAGTAGGAGCAGTGGGTCGAAACCCATTCTATTTTAATGTCTATGCATTGAAATTCTGTACTCTTTGGGTGAAAGAGTGGTCTTTGACAGGTTTAAATTTACTCCAGGTATGTCTTTGATGTATCCTTGGCTACAGTACTTGTGGTACTCTGGTGAATTAAACAAAAGGTGGAATAATGATTATGGGGTCTACCATACTGTGTAACCAATGCTTCTGGTAGCACCAGGACTATTTTCAGGGTAGAGATATCCTTTGGAACACGGTATAGAATGAAAACAGTATGGGCACTTCATCCTTTCATGGGGAAAAATCATTCTACAAATGGTGGTGCTGGTATCTCGTTTTCTGAGCCCTAGTCTTCAACCTGCGTCTCTATCATTTAATGTGGGATCAGGTGTTGAATGTGCAATTAGCAGGCTAGAATCCTTCTAATCTGTCTCTACTGTGTTTCAGAATCACGATGTGTTGTGATTATGGAGGCAGAGAGAAAATTTCCACTCTGCATACCCTGCAAAAATGAAATAAACCAATTACGAAATCAGGGGTGGCGGAAGACACGTGGTGAAGGCCTAGAGGATAGGTGGCACACAGTGGGAACAGAGGCTGGGTGGAAGAATGAAAATGGGTCGTCCGATCAGCTGGGATGGCGATGATCAATGGTGAAGGTTAAATAGTGGAAAAACTTCAGAAGTTGGGTGAAATACAAAGGAAACAGAAAATGCGATGAAAAATATATGGCGTGGGCTTTCGGCAGGGGGACCCAGTCAAAGGTGGGGGAGACTCAATCTGGACCGTTGGATCTCAGGAGGAGATCGATGGCCGTGATCGCGTCGGATGGTGATCGCTTGCGGGCCAGGGGTCTTGATATCTTCGGTTATCCCCTGAGCATCTTTGGGACGCGATCACCATCGGATGGCCAACCTCAGATTGGACGGTGTACGCACATATCGCACCGAGCCCACAGTAAATTTTTAACGTGCGATGAGAGAGATTTTTCAAAACAGCTTCAGGACACGTGTTGGCCGGTGACGTTGATCGCTGCCGAACGAGAAAAACATCCTTCCTGTGAAAAGTGGTGCGATGAAAACCGCCGGTTTTGGACAGGATGCGACCGCGGGACCATTAGGGTAGATGATTTGCGGGTCGTCGATCTACAGATCAGATTGATGGTTGATATGTGATCGGAGGGGTGAACGGGGAAGAGCGAGTGCGATGAGACTTGCGAAGACCGTCGAATCTGTATAGATCGACGGTGGGTATTGCAACTGACCACTGATCCGATAAGCGCGCTACAGGCTAGTGCCTGGTTTAGCACCTGGGTCATGTGGGGAAATGATTTATGGGGGCTGGCCGAAGGGGGCTAAGCCTGATATATGAAGAATATGGCTTTTTTGGCCTGTTTTCAATGCAATTTGAGGCCGAACAGGGATAACGGTAGAGGGGAAAAGGGGTTATTTGGCCAAACAAGGGTATTTGTGAGGCTTAGGAGGGATTTGGGATTATTTAGAGGAATTAAGGGAGGGAAAAGGAGGGGAAAACAGAGGCTAAGAGAGGATGAAATAAGGAGAAAAGGCCTTTGGGTATTCTTCTTCACAACAGAGAGTCTTATTGACTTATGAAATAGTAGTGAGGGTTTATCAAAGGATAAAGGGCATAAAAAGACTTCAAGGATGGTGTGTTTTCAGGGGAAATGCACTCCTTGAAGGCTCAAAAACTTCGTAGCCCCCTGTTTGCTTGTCAAAAAATTATAGGGGGCTAACAATTTCATTTCTGAGTCTAGCTTTTTAAGCTAATATGTTTATTTCTACACTAACAGCATCTACTTGCATTTTTTCTAAGGTGTCTGCATTTCTTTCCCTTAATTGATAAGCCATATCCGCATCAAATGCATTAGGGAATTTGAGCAGAACAAAATAAGGAGTAGGTTTAAGAGTTGTAGGAATAGAATTATAGACACTATTATACCTAGTGCAGTAATCTTGAACTGACTCATTTGGGGATCTTTTTAATGCATCAAATTCAGATAATATTTGAAGGGGGTTCTTTTTATTTTCCCATTTATTCAAAAATGTTGTAAAAAATACAGCTAAATCAGTTATGCTACTATCAGCTTGATCTTTAAACCATTTCTTTACTTCTCCAGTCAAAGTTTGAGCAAACAATCTCATTTGAACATCTGAGTAATCTATTTCATAAATTTCAAAGAAGTCTGTGATTTTAGTTATGTGTTGTTGAGTAGTATATTGCATAGTACCATCAAAAAATGGTATTTTGTTTTGATAATCTTGAGGCATGTCATGCAACTGTTGAGGTAAGACAATGGGATCATATCTAGCAGTCATGGCTAAAATCTTAGTTTGACTAGAAGATCTAGTAAAATAACTTGGAGTTGTGCTGGAAATGATAGCTGATGAACTGAAAACTGTATCATAAGTGCTAGGAAATGATATTGGGATATAAGTGGAACTACTAGGAAATGAGAATGATGAATTTGAAAAATCAGAAGGTAAACTAGTGGATTTAGTGGATGGTGGAAAAAATATTCTAGGATGCAAAGGCAGTCCAGGGATAAATGGGTCTCTGGATGAGTTGGGAGTGGTATTTATATATGATGTAACAACATACAGAGATAAATATGCAGCTTGTATTATTGTGGTGTGTAACTGAGAAACCGAAGGTTTGTTTGTATAAGTCAAAAATTTAGTTAATTCAATAGCCTCATCAATATCCTTAAGAGTTGTAACATTAATTTCTTCAACTTTAGTCTGATATTCATATTTTTTTGAATCAGATATTGCTGTAATAATTTTATGTTCTGTATTCAAGGATCAAACAAAATTAGGGTCTACAAAAATAGTTTTTAAATCATTTTCAGATTTTCTTATAAATAAGGAATGCTCAAATTTCATATCAAAATCAATATCTTGCAAAATAACTAATTCTTGAGGTAATGAACTGACTCTTATCAATGATACTTCAGCTTCTAAGTTTTCTGTTTGTTTTTTATTTTTTCCAATTCAGCCTAGGTTATCTACTATGAAAACAGGTTTAGGATCCAGGTTAGACGTAGTATAGTAGGTTTTCCTAGAAGCCAGAATTACAATTTTTCAATACCCACAACCTATTAAAATAATCTTGAAATAAAAAGATGAATAAAATAATTTTCCTTCAAGACAATTTTATGACTGAGGATTGGTTAAGTTCCTCAGTATGGTTGCCAATATGTTATCACTCTAGTAAATTCTCAAGTTGTGGGATTTTGAGTTTTTAGTCAAAGAATACTAGAGGTAACCACAAACCTACTTCAAACTCTTGGATCTAGCCTTCCTAGGGTTCAAAGAGTACTCTGTCTTTAAAGTTTAACTTTGTTTTGATTTATAATATTAGGCTAGTTATGAAAGTACAATTTGGTTTTGGTTTAAAGGGTTTGGTGGGAAAAAATCACTTGGAGGTAAAATAGAAAGAAATCTACTTGTCCATTGGGCTATGGGGTCTAAATCAAGTAGGGGCTTGAGGCTTAATTGAAAATGGCTCTTTGATCTGGAGAATAATGAAATTGGCACAATCTAATGTCTTATGGGCATTGATGGGTGTTAGGAACAACATAATTAGGAAAATTAGACTCCCAAATAAGCACATCATCTACTTGGTCCAATGATTTCTCTTGGCTCTAGGAATGGATCTCAAGGAGGTTAAATTCAATTACAGGATCTGTAATTTTTTACATTAGCTAATGGGGTATGTTCCACATCTACAACTGGAGGTTTTAGAGGGTTAATTATAATTTTTCTTTTGAATGCCATTGATAGGTTTGTTTTAACAATTTTAACACTCATGATCCTTAAAACTATGTTTTTAGGTTTGTAACACACTTCTGTAAGATTAAATTGTTTACAGAAGAAATTTATGTATAAAAGAGGGTCTATATTGGACTACAAAAGGTATAATTTAGGTTACTCTAACTCAAATTTTCAATTATGTATCAAAAACCAATTTCCTGACCTTTACAAACTCAACAAAATATATCAAGGGTTTACTACAGATCTCTGTTGATGAAACAATCCTAAAGTGTTAAACATTATGCAAAAGGGGTTTCTGAGTATTATAGAAAGGCTTTGGATATCTTAGAGAGCTTCTTAAGTTTGCAAATGCTTAAATTCACTTCAAATTTTCTCTAAAAATAGATTACAGCTTCAGAGACTATGGAAATTCTCGGGGTTTTCAACCAAGATGAATTTATGTGGAAATAAGAGAGTTCTTTAGGAAAACGGGTTTTAAAAGGCTTCAATTTAACAATATAGTTCTTTCAGATGGATGGATAGGTATTTTTTTGTTAATTCACTATATTAATAATGTAGTCCCTTATTATTTTAGTGTAGCCCCCCATATTGTTATTGTTATACCCATGTAACCCCCATATTGTTATTATTGTGCCCTTACATTATTATTGTTAGGTTGGCTAGGATTACATTGTGGCCCCATGGACTCCTATATATAGAAAGGAGGTTTTTTCATTTGTATCATCCAATAATTGTTCATTCATGTAATGCATTAGAGGTTTCCCCCTCGAAGTGGCTTATTTATAAGGTGTTGATATCTCTTTTCTTCTCTTTTTGGAGCTGGTTTCATAACATTTTTCTAAAGAATACCTATAAATTTAGGAAATTGGCTGCGGAAAAGGGTTTATCATGTGTTGAAATCTTTCAAAAGCTTGATGTGGCCTTTATATGCAGTCTGGAGGCTTTTCAATGATCATAGCAATGTATTTGGTTGGATTATGTTGGTTTATGGACTAAAACAGGGGCATCAACGTATTCTTCTCGTTCTGGAAATGTTTATGAGAAAAAATGCAACATAAAGCTATAAAGACGTGCATTCTATTATTTTTATAAATAATTTGAGTTGAACAGGGATCACATTAACTGCTAGTCAATTTAATTTATCAGCGGTTTAGGCGCGGTGGACGAATTATTGCCAGCGGTTTTCGCATGGTTTAAAAGTGGTAAATGGTATATGTTGAATGGATGTGATCTAGTAAATCTACGATGCGTGGTGGAGAGAGGATGGTTGGAAACAAATTTTATCGTAAATTTCATTTTTTTTAATGATCGCACTATGAGATTTGTGATGGGAGATATGCACTATTGGATCTAATGGAATGGAGTGAACAGTCAGGATTTAATAGTGAAGATGCGAGGTCATGGGTGTGGGGCCCGGTAGTTCATTATTGTGGCGAGATTGAACTTATATATTAAAACATACTTTTAATATATAGTTTTATATGTGAAATTTGATAGGAAGGTATAGTTTATTTAACCAATGTAATGCATCTAGGTGTAGTATTAACATAGGGCGGGTTATTTATATAATAGAGATAATTTTAACCTATGGGAGCAGGGATAATATTCACGCGGGGAATAGTAAACATAGATTAAAATTAAAATATGGGTTGGGATATGTAATATATGCGGGATTTATATAAATACAGGCTAAAAGTATACATTAAGAAGTTAATACATTATATTAGTGCATTAATAATGAAATGTACGAGTAGGAATGAAAAAATATACTAAGCATAGTGTAAAATATGATGTTAGGCGGGAATTTCATAGTGGGGGGGCCAATTTTAACATTTAACACTTAAAAACTTAGGATAAGTGCATTTTTAGGGGTTTATTTACTTTTCCAAGGTGAATATGCATTTTGACTTAGGAAAAGGGGTTTTAGTAGAGTAAAATGAGTGATGTTAAGGAAAAAGGTTTTTTATGAAGGGGAAATGTTTTAGTAAGGTGGAATGCAATACCTTGATGCTAATTAGTCATTAAGACGTGGGTGCAGTGCCACTAAAAGTCAAAGAAATGGTCTGGTTCTTTATGACTGAAGGGTATTGTACTGGGACACATTGTGGGGAGGGAAATTAGTAATTTTCCAAATGATGCTTATCCATTCCTTGTGAAAATGATTTCTTCCTACCCATCATTTGTTCTACCAATTTTTTCTTTATTTGCGTGGGTGCATTTGAGCTTACAAAACCTTATTAAATTTTCTTTTAAAACAGGAAACTATAATATCACAAATGGGAAATTTCTGCAATGTCGGGAATATCAGGAGATATTCCTATTTTCCCACTCCGGGAGTATTAACAATCAACAATGAACTATTTCAGAGATTGAATGCTAGGGCATTTACTAGATATGTCACCTCCATAAGGAAGGATTAGATCCAAAGGCTACCTTTCCCTCTAGTAGACTCTGACAATAGAACTTGTCGAGGGCTAATAATTCCCTTCAAGGAATTTCTGCAATAGTTGCCCATGAGGACGCTGTATAAGGAATCCTATGTGAAAATAAGGAAATCCAGTGCTAGGATGCCTTAGAATATATCTGATACAAACTCCCTGCAGAATATAAGCTCAAAGAAATAACCCTAAGGGGCTTATTTAGATCTCCCACCAACAAGTATACCAAAAGAATGTTCAATGAGAGAATCTTCAGTAGTATTAAAACTTCCATATGTAAAAATAGTGAAATAATGACTCATGCAATTTAAGAATAGTACAAATTTGATCCATAATTTGTAGCGTCAAATGTAATACAAATCCCTTGAGGAAAATACCTCTCAAGGTGAGCTCAAATCAGCCTCAATAGGAAATGTACATGAAACAAGAGAATACACTGCTACATAAACCCAGTTACTCTGTCACTGCACATTCTATGAGGGAAAATGACTGCAAAATGATATAAATATGATGATATAGTAGTAATAGCTCAAATAAATATGGGGGAGAAAGATCTCAACCCCAGAAAACATTATTGCATCAATCCTCCAAGGGATTGGCTAAAATACATAAAAAAGTAAAATGCCGAAGTTGCAGTGTAGCTGCTGCAACTCAAATATAATACAACATAAGAGAAGGAAGAAGATGTTTCAATCACAATGACAACTCCTCCAATGATCTCCAAAGTGAAGGGGCTGATCCCCTTACTGAATATTGCACTCTATAGTGCACAAAATGAATCCCTTGTGCAAGCCACCTTTGAAGATAACGTTGTGAGGGAAGGAGACTGCACTGGGCATGAGAGAAAACATATGGACCAATGCCAAGATCTGAAATATAAGCTCCAAGATCTCCTTTTTTGATCTCCTATAGAAAGAGATGGCCCCTCCTCTATAGAACAACTCCAAAAGTGAGATGATGAAGGTCCCTCACTGCAACACCAACAACTCTAGCGTTCTCTTGCTGCAAGAAAAAAATAGTAGCTGCAAATGACTACTTTGGCCTCAAGCCAAGATGTGAGGAAAATGAAGAAAAATCTCCCCATGGCCTCCCATGGAAGAGAAGGGCATTCCTAAACAGGAATCCCTCTTGTACTAAATAACACAAAGTTGAAGAGAGCTTGAACCTCCAAATTCTTTCTCCAAAGATGAAACTCCAACAATGGCTCTCCTTCATCTTTTATGCATGGCATGCTTCCTTTCCATGGACCCCACTCACATTAGGGTTTCTCCCATTTCTAATTTCCCTCCATCCAACTACACAATCTTCTTGTGCAAGCTTCCCCTCTTAGGGTACGTTGTTGACTTGGGTCAACCATGCACTAGCTCACTTGATTTTGGCCCTTTTCACACTTGGGGCTGCCAACTTAAGCCGCTTAAGTGACTTTTTGCACCTTAGGAATGTTTATTATGTTGCTGCATGGTCTCCCTCACCCATTTATTTACTTTTATTAACATAAAAGAAAAATTAATGTTCCAATTACCTTATTGCAAAATTTGGAACATTACAGTCCTCCCCTCCCAAAAATTGCTTGTCCTCAAGCAAGAGAAAGGATGAACTGAAAAAGTCTTCCACTCAAGGCATGGAATCTAAAATAGCCTCATGTAAATCCTCCATCCCTCAAGCAATCAACCAAGAAAAATGAGTCACCCTCCAACTAGGAAAATCCTAAAAGTACTCCTCCACCTTGTCCTCATGAGAAACAGGTAGGCTGAATTTCTGAATTTGGTAAGCTTCATAGCCTACCCAATGCTGTCCTCTTCTCCAATTATGATGAATGTGGAGTGAAATCTGGACTTGGGCTACAATGGTGTTTCCTTCAAGAGGCAAGATGAAGTCTAGATCCTCAAGGATCTTTCCTCCAACTCTGCAAATCAAGATGACCCAAATCACCTCATATAGGATGAGTTGGAAGTCATCATCATATGGCATCCAACAGTCATATGGTCCACCTCATGGAAAAATACATGGTTGAACATGGTGACCATATCATCTCTCATACTCCTCTTGGAGCATGTGCTACAAAATAAATAGAGATCTTCTCTCCCAAAGGGAAATTCCACCCAATGAGTCTCTCCCTCCTCATGATACATATGGGGCTACTACTGATATATAGTTGAAATGAAATGGTCTTCAAAAGAGACCCAAGCCACCCCATCTAACATAAAAACCATGAAGTGGCTCCTCCAAAAATTCAAACTCTCCAAGTAGCTCCTCCCTCATGAATGAAAGAGATGAAGTTTGGAAATCATGGGCTTCCCATCGCTTCTCTTGAAACATACAACATGAAAATTAGGGAGAATCACACTCCCAATGGGCATATTCAATTTATTTCCCTCCTTCAAAACATTGCTTCCTCTGAACAATGTTCCACCAACAACATATGGAAGCATAAAATTATGAGAGCAAGGAGGTGAAATATGGTCCCATGCATGGAACCAACGCAGGGCATTATTTTCATGCCTCAATATATGATGAAACAAGTGTCTTTGTAGCCACTTTTTTGCTTCCACATCCATCCTGCAAGGTGTGATCATGAAAACATATTTTGGTGCCAAAGGAGCTCACCAAAATCCATGTGGCTTTCCCCCACAACCCATTGTTGAATTAGCCATCATTTTGCTGCAATGAACCATAAGTACAAAAAAATACAATGTGAAAGAAGGAAGGATCCTTCTTGACCTGATACGTTTCTCATAAATATAAGAGAGTGCAAAGCATGTCACAAATAGTTACCTCCATCATCATCATGTACTTTGGCCTTTGAGATGACATGGGTCCAACGAAAAGTCCCCCTCACTACAACATAGTAGGGGAGTGGTGGTGCCAACCATTTCATCATCTTTTGGGCTCTGCATCTGACCATATGCTGATATGCAACCATCAAATTTCCCTCCCAAGTGGACTCCTCCATCAATGAATAATATGCATGAAAATTCATGAAATAAGAACCCATAATTGCTGCATGTAGATCCCTCTTCTTCTGCTTGTGCAACCAAGCCAAGAAATTCAAAACGTAGTAAGGAGTGCTCTCCTCCATTACTCCTTCATGCTCATCACCTACATTCCTCCAAAGTACATCACTTGTGAAGTGGCTTGAAAGATGCTCCAACAAGTAACTCAAGCTCTTAAGTAACAGTGTTGCTGGCCTTTGGAGTAGGGCCACTGTCATCTCAAAGCTCCCCTCTTTGACATGAATCTTGCCAATGAATACTCCCATCATGTTGCTACAAATTTGGAGCCCCTCCATGAATAAGGTGTTGCTTGGCATGCAAGATCAAAGAGAAATTCTCTTGCACCATGCTAGTGCCTCCTCTTGCTCCCGCAACATTCAGGAAAAATCTGAGAAACAAGAATGTTTGCTACTCCCCTATCCCTATAATTCCACCATACCCAATCTGAAATGGGAACATAATGAGTGGTAAGAGAAATTCCACCCCATCATGATGCACCCATACTCTCCTCTTTGTCCATCAAGTGCAATAAGTGTGAAATGATCCTAGGACCTATGGGTTATGGATCCTCCACATTTCCACTGGGCACACATCATCCATAAGGCTATGATATTTGGTGTAAGCATCTTGCCACTTGGTACCTCTTTCAAAAGAGCTACCATTGTCCCAAAATAGATTTCTCCTCTTGCATTTCATGGGACATTGAAATGAAATATCCTCCATGGTCCATGTCTCAAACCCCAACCTCATGTGTGGTGCATGACTCATCAAGGGTATCTAAGAATAATGGCACAACACAGTGAAAGTTCCCTCCTCAAGACAATCAACATGCAATAATGTACAATCCTCCATGATAGATGCAAACTCATGCATAACTTGGAGAGATTTGGAAGAATCTTGTGTTGCTGCAAGAGTCTCTTCCTCAAGTTTGCTGGTTGCCTCAATAGCTAAAGGTGGAGGCTTCTCCTCCATGAATGTAAAAGTTCTAGCATGTGCCTCTGGTGGTGAGGGCTCCTCCATCCTTTGGCCAAATCTTCTGATCAAGAACTGAGAAAAATCAGCAAGAGTATAAACCCTTGCATGTCCTCCATGGCTGAACCACCAAGTGCTTTCCTCTTTCTGCTGAAAAAGTGTGAAAAAGATAGAGTCTCTTGGAGGACTCTATGTTTTTCTCCATATTCATCAAGATATATACCTAGAATTTGAATTCCAAGTGTTCTCCATGCTTCTGCTCTGCTTCTACATGAGAATAGGAAGTGCATGGTCCTTCCTCTTCTCCTTTTCTATCTCCTCAACCTCCTTAGAGAGTTTGCTACTGGATTTCAAAATTGATGAGATCAATCTCATACTCTGCATCACTATGACCTCTTCTTCTCTGAGATTCAAACTTCACAGGCTGAGCCAAGTTCGAAGCTCTGATACCACTGTAATATCCCAAATGGGAAATTTTTGCAATGTCGGGAATATCTGGAGATATTCCTATTTTCCCACTCCGGGAGTATTAACAATCAACACTGAACTATTTCAGAGATTTACTGCTAGGGAATTTACTGGTTATGTCACCTCCACAAGGAAGGATGAGATCCAGAGGCTCCCTGGCCCTCTAGCAGACTCTAACAATAGAACTTGTCGAGGGCTAATAATTCCCTTCAAGGAATTTCTACAATAGCTGCCCATGAGGACGCTGTATAAGGAAGCCTATGTGAAAGTAAGGCAATATAGTGCTGGGATGCCTTAGAATATATTATATGCAAACTCCCTACAGAATATAAGCTCAAAGAAATAACCCTAAGGTTCTTATTCAGATCTCCCACCAACAAGTATACCAAAAGTATTCTCAATGAGAGAATCTTCAGCAGTATTAAAATTTCCAAATGTAACAGCTGTGAAATAATGAATCATGCAATTTAAGAAGAGTAATAATCTGATCCATAATCTGTAGCATCAAATGTAATACAAATACCTTGAGGAAAATACCTCTCAAGGTGAGCTCAAATCAGCCTCAATAGGAAATGTACATGAAACAAGAGAATACACTGCTATATAAACCCAACTACTCTGTCACTGCGCAGTCTATGAGGGAAAATGACTGCAAACTGATATACATATGATGATATATTAGTAAGAGCTCAAGTAAATATGGGGGAGAAATATCTCAACCCCAGAAAACATTATTGCATCAATCCTCCAAGGGATTGGCTAAAATACATAAAACAGTAAAATGTCGGAGTTGTAGTGTAGCTGTTGAAACTAAAATATAATACAACATAGGAGAAGGAATAATATGCTACAATCACAATGAAACCTCCTCCAATGATCTCCAAAGTGAAGGGGCTGATCCCCTTACTGAAGATTGCACTCTCTATTGCACAAAATGAATCCCTTGTGCAAGCCACCTTTGAAGATAATGCTGTGAGGGAAGGAGACTGCACTGGGCATGAGAGAAAACATATGGCCCAATACCAAGATCTGCAATAGAAGCTCCGGGATCTCCTTTGCTAATCTCCTAGAGAAAGAGATGGCCCCTCCTCTATAGAACAACTCCGGAAGTGAGATGATGAAGGTCCCTCACTGCAACACGAGCAACTCCAACGTTCTCTTGCTATAAGAATAATGAAGTAGCTGCAAATGACTGCTTAGGCATCAAACCAATATGTGAGGAAGATGAAGAAAAATCTCTCCATGGCCTCCCATGGAAGAGAAGGGCATTCCTAAACAGGAATCCATCTTGTGCTAAGCAGCACAAAGTTGAAGAGAGCTTCAACCTCCAAATTCTTTCTCCAAAGATGAAACCCCAACAATGGCTCTCTTTCATCTTTTATGCATGGCATGCTTCCTTACCATGGACCCCACTCACACTAGTTTTTCTCCCATTTTGAATTTCCCTCCATCCAACTACACAATCTTCTTGTGCAAGCTTCCCCTCTTAGGGTACATTGTTGACTTGGTTCAACCATGGACTAACTCAATTGGTTTTGGTCTTTTTCACACTTGCGGCTACCAACTTAAGCCACTTAAGTGACTTTTTTCACCTTAGGAGTGTTTATTATGTTTCTACATGGGCTCCCTCACCCATTTATTCACTTTTATTAACATAAAAGCAAAATTAATGTTCCAATTACCTTATTGAAAAATTTGGAACATTACAAAAACTATCTAATTCTAACATTATTTCATCCAAGGGCTTAGATTATAATGTTGAGCTCCTCATTTATTCTCTACCTAACTACTGATATGCCAAGTTTAAACTATTTGGAAAGATCTTTATTCTCCATCTATAAACACAAAATTTAAAGCATGAAAAAGTCAAGATTAAGCTATTTAACTCATCATGGATTATGTCATTTTGAACAAGTTGCACATAATCATTTATTTTGCAGTAAAAAGTAACTAGTAGTGGAATTTCAAATTGCATCACTTTCATGTCTTATTCTTATCTCTTTTTTTTTTGGGGTCCATTTTTCTATTCTTTTTGATATTTTTCTTTTTAAGTCCTTTGATTTTTCTTTTAGGACTTTTACCCTCTTTAATTTTTTTATTTTATTTTCTAATATGGGAAAAAAATTTGTAGAAATCAAAGTATGTACATATTACAAGACTAATTAAGGTGAATTCAAAAATTATGAATCCTATTATCATTGGACCCTAACAGTGGCTCCACATGGGGATGGAATTTCCTGATGAAATGTCAAGAACTTTGAGACTAGTAGCCTTTGAATTTCGATTGTTTTGGCCTTGGAAATGTTTTCTGAGCTCTGCAATTTATTCATACTTATGATATTTTACCCTTCAAAGCTTAGGGCCTTCTCTCTGGGCTTCAAATTTGTTTAGCAAAAAATATCCAATCTAATATAAAATCTGAAATTTTAGGTACAATGATTAAAGTAAACAAAGTTAACTACTTGTTATTCTGAAGAGTAGTAATGCTTTAGCATTCTTCCATTGACAGGTCCACCTAGTAGATCTGTTCCATTCATATCTTTCAAAAATAAATCATTTTTACCTCTGCATCCATAAATAACATAAGCTCTTTTCCATAGGAAATCAAATTTCCCATGTTTACCTTTTTCTTCCCTCCTTGAATCCCACTTTATAACTTTGTCACCTATATAGAAATAATATTCTTTACTTTTATTGTCAAAAATATTCTTAATATTGTCTTGGATAACTTGAGACTTAAGATAAACCTCTTCTCTGGTATGCTGAAAGTGTATGTTTTGGTTAATTCTTCTTTAAATATCATTGGTCTCAACTTGTAGCTCTTGGATTATTTTCATTACAGGTACTCCTAAGGAAGATGGAAAAACAACATACATTCCATAAACAAGCTGGTAAGGGGATGTACTAATAGATTTCTTAGTGTTAAGTCTATTTGCCCATAAGGCATTAACTAACCTCTTGTTCCAAGTTTTCTTGTTGTCTTCTATTAATTTCTTGATGAAGTTCACAAGGATTTTATTGGAGGATTCAGCAAGGCCATTACCTTGAGGGTAATATGTAGTAGAATGGCCAAGGGTAATGTGGTATTTATGACAAAAATCAATCATATTTTTGGATTTGAATGCAGTTGCATTATCAGTGATGATCTTTTATGGGCGTCCAAACCTTGAGAGTATGTTGTTTTCTAAAAAGGAGATTATGATAGTGTCAGTGGCTTGCATGTAGGGTATGGCTTCTATCCACTTAGTGAAATAGTCAGTGGATGTTAGAATCCACTTGTGTTGAGCTAAGGACGGAGGGAGAATTTCACCAATGAAGTTAGGACCCCATTGTTGAAAATGCATTTCTGTTGAGATGGGTTTTAAGGGAAGGGGTAGCATATTTTTCTTTCCTTGAAATATTTGGCACTTGTGACAGGAGGTCACATACTTTATTACATATGAAAACAAAGTAGGCCAGTAAAAACCAACTCTCAAGATTTTGTCTGTAGTAGTCTTCCAGTAGAGATGTCCTGCACAGTCACCTACATGAAATTCTTGCAAAACTTTGTCAGCTTCTTCTTTAAGAAAAAAATTCAATAAAATTCCACCATGATCTTTATAAAAGAGTGCATTTCCTATGATACAAAATATTATTTCCTTTAACTTAAAAAATCTAGCTTTGGTTCTTGTTAATCCAGGAGGAGCTTGTAAATTTAGTAATACAAATACAATATCTACATACCATGGTGAGTCTGAAAAGGCTTCACTAATCTCTGGAGTTGCCATCTCTTCCTGATCATCTATTTGGGAAATAAAATTAATATCTAAAACATGGAAATTTGATTCAGCCATGAGTTTGGCTAAACCTTGACCTTTTATGAGTTTGGTGGGTTTGATTTCTATGTCATATTTGAAAATTGTAGCAATCCGCTTGCCTCTTTTTCCATAAGGCCCATTCTATGTTAAAATGTCCTTTACAACTACATTTGGAACATAAGAAATGATATGGGAATAAAAAATGTACACTCTAAAGTCTTCTGACTAGTAAAACTGCAACAATACCCTCCAGGGCAAGTGAAAACTGCAACAATAGTGTGTTTTGAATCAAAGGAGAAAATAATAAAATATTTTTTAAAGTGAGGACTTATAAGGACTGGTGTTTTTGTTAAGGCTTGTTTTATAGATTCAAATTATTTCTTTTCCTCTACAGTCCATTTAAGTACTGAATCTTTTTTCAACATATTGTTTAATTCCCTGATTATTTCAGCTAGATTTAAGATGAATCTTCTTAGAAAGTTAATTTTACCTAAGAAAGCTTGTAATTATTTAATGTTTCTAGGAGGAATAATGTTTAGAATATCCTCTATTCTATCCAGGTCTATCCTAATTCCTTCTTTAGGTATAATATGTCCTAATAATTTACCTTCTTCCAATCCAAATAAAGTCTTCTTAGGATTTAGAGAGTTGCCAAATTTATTGAATTTAAGAAAGACTTGTCTAAGATGATCCAAATGTTCATTATCGGTATTTGAAAATAAGTAATGTCATCTAAATAAATCACAAGGAATTCATGAATTTCCTTTGAAAATGCTATATCCATAACTCTTTGAAAAGTGGATCCTGCATTCACTAACCCAAAAGGCATTTTCACATACATGAAAGTGCCCCATGGACTAGTAAAAGAAGTTTTATCTTGGTCTTCTTGTTGGACTAAAATCTAGTTATATCCAGAGAATCCATCTAACAATGAAATTTTGGAAGAACCAACCACCCTCTGTAGAATGTGATCCATTTTAGGGGGAGGGTAGTTGTCTTTTAAGGAAACTTTATTTAAATTTCTGAAATCAACACATAGTCTAATTTCTCCTGTCTTTTCCCTAGTGGGAACTGATTAGAAACCCAATCAGAATATCTGATTGGTGCAATTATTTGGGCTTCATACATTATCTTTACCTCTTTCTCAATTAAATGCATCAAAACAAGATTGATCCTTCTAAGCTTCTGTTTGAAGGGTTTTTGATCTTGTTTTATAGGTATTTTATGATGTATTATGTTAGTGTCATAGGATTTTAAGTCCTCATAACTCCAGGAAAATACATCCTGAAAATCCTTAAACAGAGCTATGTATTTTAATTTTTCTTCTTGAGGTAAGGCTTTTGAAATTTTAATCATCTTAGGTTTTAACTTTGTACCTATATTACATTCTTCAATATCAGATCTTAGTGGCTCCATATTAGGTTTTCTTGCAACATCATTAGAGTCAAATAGATCTTCTAAAGGTGCTAATCCCTTGGGTAAAAATTTATCTTTGAGGTTTAAAATATCAGATTCATCATCTACTAACTCTTCAATCTCTACTTTTTCTAAATTATCTATGTCTAATTGACTAAATTTAGCAGGTTCAACAAAATCTAAATTATTTTATCTACATTATTCAAATCAATATCACTATCTAAGTTCTGATCTACTATACAATCGGTGTTTATATTACAACCCTGAAATTTTCCTTCATTATTCATGAAATGATAAATCTGTTCATCCTGTGAGAAAATTTGCTAATATTTAAGATTTTCTCGAATTGTAGGCATGTGATTAACTTTTGCAGTATGTCTATGATTTGGTTGAAATGGAAGATTACAGTTACTAGGAAAAGTTGCTAAGCAGTGAGCCTGTATATTATATTTTCTTGGGATTACAGAAAAGTGACATTCCAACAATTCCTTAATAAGATCTAAAATAGTATCTCTATATCGGCTTAATCTTGGATTATAGAAAAAATATTCTCTAGTTATATATTTAAAAATTAACTTTGAGTCTCTCATAATTGACACTCTTTTGCCTCCTAAATTCCTAACAATCTGCAGTCCTAAAATAAGAGCTTCATGTTCAGCCATGTTGTTTGTACATTTAAAATTTAGTCTAAAAGCATGACCTTATGCATGATTTTTTTCCATATCATGTATCCAAACTCCTACTCTTGCTCCTAATTTATTGACTGATCCATCAAAATCTAGGTGCCATAATGATTCATGAAAAATATTTTCATTATCTGTTGCTTTGTTTTTCTCTTGTTTTAGTTCAGTATTGTTTTCAATTCTAGTTTCAGAGTTACATAAAATGAATGAATAAGAGAAACATTGTCTTATTGTTTGGCCAGGTGCTGATTCTCTAGATTTTCCAGTGTCGATGTTTTTCCTGAAATTGGGATTTCTAATCTGAGGTCTTTGCTATTGGTTATCACACTGTGGCTTCCTTTCCATATTATATAACCTATTCATCACTCTCTCTAATTTTTTTTCTAATTGATCTATTTTTAAATCTGAACTAGATGTCTCTTCTTTTATTGTTACTCTCCTTTCATTTCTTAGTCTAGATTTTCTAACCAACAAATTTGCTTCTACACTAACAACATTACTTTGCATCTTCTCTAGGGTCTTAGGATTTCTCTCTCTCAATTGATAAGTTATATTTGTATCAAATCCATTAGGGAAATTTATAAGAACAGAGTCTGGAGGAGGCTTAAGATTAACAAGAATTGAATTATAAATACTGTTATATCTAGTACAATAATCTTGGATTGTTTCATTTGGTGCTCTTTTTATAATTTCAAATTCATATAATAATTGTAGAAGATTTTTCTTTTTCTCCCATCTATTAAAAAATAATCTATGAAAAACTGCTAAATCAACAATACTACAAGCATTTAAACCTTTAAACCATTTTTTTACTTCACTAGTTAAAGTTTGAGCAAAAATTCTTACTTGGACATCAACCTCATCAATTTCATGCAACTCAAAATAATATTTATTTTAATTAATATGTTGTTGTGTAGTATAGTGAGTAGTTCCACCAAATTGAGGTATTTTGCTTTGATAATCTTGGGGCATGTCATGTAGTTGTTCTGTAAGGACCAAGGGAGCATATTTTGCATCCATGGCTTGAATTCTAGCTTGGCTATGGGGTAAGTTGGATGTACTTGATGAAGAACTAGAATTACTTGATGATGTAGTTAAATAACTTGCAAATGAGATCAGAATATAAGAAGATGTACTAGAAAATGTGATTTAGATGCTAGAAGATGAAGTTGGGATATATGAAGAGGTTCTTGGGAATGAGAATGATATATTGGAAAATGCAGAAGAAAAAATAGTGGATTGAATTGAGGTGGTGGAGGATGGGAATAATGTTCTAGGTTGGAATGGTTTCTTAGAAAAAAATGAATTTGTGGAATGTAGTGTGGTGGAAATAATGGATGAAGTGGTAGTGAATAGGGATGAACCTACAGATTCTATAAGGATGGTATCTAAATGAGTGGTAGAAGTCTTAGGGGTATAGGCTGATAAAGCACTCAATTCAACTGAATGTTGTAAATAAGCTTCATCTATTTCTTTAATCAAAGTAGCAGTTATTGCATCAAGCTTATCATAAACTTCAAAAATATTTTCCTCAGAATCTACTGAAATAGTTTCCTTCGTAGTTTCAATCAATAAAATAAAATCAGGATCTATTAAAGTGTTATGTAAATCACTTTCTGATTTGGTTCTGAATAAAGATTGTTCAAAATTTAAATCAAATTCTATGTCTTGTAAATTTGATAGTTGTTATGGAAGGGAATTTGCTTTGACTAACGGAATCTTATTACCTAAATCCTCTACTATTTTGTTTTTCTTTCCAATTATGTTAGGATTATCTACTATGACAATAGGTTGTGAATATGAATTTGACCTGGTATAGTAGTCTCTTCTAGAAGCCAGAATTACAATTTTTTATGAAAATATACACACAACCTATTAAAACAGTCTTAAGGTGAAAATATAATGAAAATATTTCGTTTAATATTTATTTTAAAACTGAGGATTGGTTAGTTCCCTAGTGGAGTCACCAGTATGTTATCACTCTAATAATTCTCAAAGTTGTGAGATTTTTTATTATAGTTTAAAGAGTATCAGAGGTAACCACAAAACTACTTTTAAGATTTAGGATCTAGCATTCCTAATTCTCAAAGAGGACTCTCTCTATAATATGTAACTTGGATTTTATATATGATTTAGGCTAGTTATATAGGGAAAATTGGTTTTGGGGTTTTGATTTGATTTGGTGGGGAAAATAACTTACTGAGATGGATAGCTATAGATCTGTAACCCATTGGGAAGATGGAGTCAATGTGTCAAGCAGATATATCGGGATAAAGGTCTAAAGGCAAATATTCACAGGAAAAAATATCAGTCACTTCAGATCTTCAAAGGTTGATGGTGAAATGGTTTTAATCGGGAAAAAAAGAAATTGAGGGTTCTTGATCCTGATAAGGAATGAAAACGTAGAGGTCAATAAAAATTGGGGAGCAATTAAGGGTTCCCTGGTCTAGATATCAGTATAAAAAAATTAAATGAAAATCAATCAATAACAGAGTGCTTTTAACAAATTCTGAGATAACAATTCCTGATTTCACATTAAAATTTAGAACACATTCATGAATGGATGGAAAACATAAGAAAATTGACAAATAACATTATAAAATACTTCATTTAAGTGGCACAACACATGAATCTTGTAACATGATGCTTTATTTCCTTTGATCCAGTTTGCTGACTTGAAATTGATAGAAAGACCCTTCAGGTTCATAAAATATGACTATAGAAATGTTCAACAATTAATCCACCCTCAATATTTCAAATGATGAAGTATTTATACAGAAAGTAGTCCAAAATATCCTAGAATAATCTAAGGAATTTTTCTTGGAAAATAAAATATCTTCTTGCAAGAATATAGTGACAACTTCATAACTAATTTCTAGTTGTCCTATTTATTGAAATTAAATAGCTTTCTTTTTGGATTTCGGCTGTAGTTGGGCAAACGAGGTGTCCCTCACACTGGTAGTTTGATCTTCAATCTATTTTTATCTTTACCTTTCATTTGATACACTTTTTTAACTAATACTCTTTGACTGCTGATACACTTTGACTACTGATAAAATCTGTTTTGATGTTGCAGAAAAAACAACTCCTCTGTTTTTATCTTTTCTTTTATCTTCCTCACTGCAATTAGATTTTACAACAAATCTGTTAATTTCTCCTAGAACTCAGCTTCTAGCACCTTGATATTCTTTAACTTTCTAAAGTTTTCATCAGCTTCAGTGTATCTTAAAAATGTTGGTTTGACCACAAAATGGTGTTGGTATCTAAGTAAAACATATTTTCAATACTATTATGCAAAAATTTTCCTGTTGGTATCCCTTTCCAATCTCATTTGTCTACCTATTCTTCGGCAAATTCCCTTATATTTTTGTTATAATCCTCCTGTTTTATCAATTTATCATTGATTACCAGAAGATTTGGAAGTCCTTTTTGCCTCAAAATGTCAAATTTTACCATGAATCTTGTAATTGCTATATGCATGTTTTGGCACTTTTCGTCCAATTGTTTCATCAAGTTATTTTTGGAAATTACCTTTCTTACCTCAAGTATATTTTTTGTTATCTCTGTTATTCCAATTTCATTTAATTCTTGCTTGTTTTTGGCATTGAGGAATTTAATGATTTCTAATGCCTCTTCAGGTTTGGCACCTGGTTCATCTTTGGTCCTTTGTATTTCTTCTCTTGTTGCTTTCAGTAAATCTTTCTATTCATAAATCACCTATATTGATGGCCAAGTGTCATTGACTGATTCAATGATATTGGACCATAATTTATTTTTAATAAGTGCCATGGGTTCTTTTAAAATCAACTCTGTTTCTAATTTCTTGAGTTGTTCATTCAACCTTTTAGCCTTTTTCTCTTCAGTCTTGGCATTAATCTGTGAAAGCTTTTTGGCATCTTCCAGATTCTTAATTTTCTCCTTCAACCTATTTATTTCATTTTTTTGTATGGACATGTCCTCCATTTCCTTTATCAATTTGCTGGCCTCATATGATTTTTGGACTGCTATAGTAGAAAACTCAGTGGAAAAAGTGGTAGATGAAGTTACTAGCACTGTTGTAGCCAATGGAACTTTTGAAGCTAAGTCTTCTGCTAGAGTGGATGGCACTGCTATTTTCGCCATAGGAATTATAGTAGCAGGGACATTTTGTGCTTTGGAAATTTATTTTTCTTGGGCCAATTTTTCCATATCAATCTCCATATCTTTAATTTGTGTTGTCATCTACAATATGAGATTCATCATCTCATCCTTTTGATTCGATTCCTGTAGAACCTCCTTGGTCTATGAATGCTCTGTAGGAGGAAATTTCAATTATTTTCTGAGTGCAAAAATATTAGCATTCTTCTTTTTAATTAGCTATTTTGCAGCTTTTACATTAGTAGGATCGTAACCCACCTCAATCACTAAATCCTCCGAATATTTTATTCTGGTATCTTTAGCATATTATGAAGCTTTCTCAACTTTGAGTTGATCTCTGACATTTAACAAAGTATTCTGGAGATTTTGAGCACTCATTTCTTTTGTAGTGATTTTGGAATATATCATCTCTAAACTCTGTTTATGGAAATAAATTTGGTCCAAGGGATGAATGTCTTGGGCTGGTACTTCAAAATAAACCTTTTTTTAATCAGATACTATTTTGGGAGTTGGCACTATGGGTTAAAGCACTGTCATTAGTAATTTCTTGTTTTTATAATAAAAGGCTGAAAGCAACCAGTTTTTTATGTCAGGATTCTACTTTAAGTATTGAGAATAAATTTCATTCTTAATTTCCTCATTTTTAGCCTTAATCTCTTTATATTGTTCCTTTATGTTGATATCTTTGTCCTCTGTCTGTTTTGATGATGAAACTTCCACACTCTACTCTTTCTGGATCAATTGTGTATTGGAAGTGGCTGGTTGTTGTTCATTTACAATCGCTATTGAAGGCACAATGTCTTTTTCTGTAATCTCCACTGCCTCTTTTTCTTTATCTACAGGATTGATCTTTGGTTTCTTGTTGTACCTTAGTTTAAACTTTGTTTCTATAATCTCTGTATCTATAATATCCACTGTCTCTTTTTCTTTATCTACAGGATTGATCTTTGGTTTCTTGTTGTACCTTAGTTTAAACTTTGTTTCTGTGGTATTTTCAGTAGTGTAAGATCCTTCTTCCCTATCACTTTTTATACCTCTATCTTCCTGAGTTGGAGTCCACAAAATGTGACTAGTATCACTCTGCTGATCATCTTCTACCTGTGTATTTTGTAACCATTTAGATTGGTTAGAAAATTTCTCAATTTCAATCTTCTTTTCATGAATGTAGGGAGTTAATTTACACTTCACTCTCATTTTTCTTATTATACCATAAGGATCATAGTGCCAAAGAAAAAAATTTCTGAATTTGTAATTTGACAATTACTTTTCTGCCTCTATACCTGCTTCTCTGTTATTGCATATAAATGGACCCACTTGGTTCTTCAATTTAAATTGGGTTTTATTCTTATCAACTAATAAATTTACATAATATGAATTCAAAATCTGTCTTATATATTCTAAATAAAACAACCTCATAGGTAAATAATTTGGCAACTTGTAAGGAATGAGGGTTGTCCCATAAACTCTGATTTCAGTGTCATTTTGGTATAAATACCAATCACCTGTTCCTCTCTTTTCAGACAATTGTAAAACCATCTTGATTTCATCACTGATTCTAGGTTGCACATTGTTTTTTAGCATATTTACCAATGGATGGATGAAACAATCTGTAAATTCTGCATATGTAAACTCTTTTGATTCCATTCTGATCAAGGAGGTCTAGAAAATAATAGAATGTGCATTTACTTCTAAATTCATCTTTTGAAGAGTTATAAGAAACTTATCTGACTGAAAGTAAATGAACATATGGAAAAGAAATGAAGTATACCTAAAGACACCTTTAGTAGGGAATTTAACAAGTTGTTCATGTATACTATCAACAATATACTGGGAAAAATTGTAGATGACTGCATAGGGCTGACCAAGCACAAAAATGGACATGAAACCAATTATAGATGCATTAGTATGATCATCTGTGAAATATCCAAGTATAAAAGACAACATAGAAATAATGTGTCTAGTTCCTTCTGTGAATTTAGAAGAGGAATATGGAGGGTTGAGCTTGGGGATTTCTACATAAGAGGGCATGAATGTTTGAAAGATTTGGAATATTTAGGGAAAATCCAACTCTGAATAGAACTTTCTGAGAGCTGCAATGGACAAAGGGACTGCATTGGGCTCAAGCTGCAACTAAAGCATTTGGTCTATGGATTCAGTTGTTATGGTAAACAATAATTCCTTTTCAGAATTGACAATGGCTCTTTGATTTGGAGAATAATGAGATTGGAAAAATCTGATGGCATCTGGGCATTGATGGGTGTGAGGAATACCATACTTAGGCAAATTGGACTCCCAAATAAGCACATAATCTACTTGGTCCAATGATTTCTCTTAGCTCCAGCAGTGGAGCTCAAGGAGGTCAAATTCAGTTACCAGGTCTATGATTTTGTAGTCTACATCAACTAATGGGGTATGTTCCACATCTACAACAGGAGGTTGTAGAGGGTTAATTACAATTGTGCTTTTGGATGCCATTGATAGGTTTTTTTTAATAATTTTAACACTTTTCATCCTTAAAACTCTGTTTTTAGGTTTGTAACACACTTCTGTAAGATTAAATTGTTTACAGAAGGACTTTAAGTATAAGAGAGGGTCTATCTTGGACTGAAAAAGGTATAATTTAGGTTACTCTGACTCAAACTGTGAATTCTGTATCAAAAACCAATTTCTTGACCTTTATAGACTTAGAAAAAGATATTAAGGGTTTACTACAATTTTCTGTTGATGAAACAATCCTAAAGTATCAAACAATATGCAAAAGGGGTTTTTGAGTATTGTAGAAAAGCTTTGGATATCTTAGAGAGCTTCTTAAGTGTTGGAATAGGGTCTCCTACGAGCTGTGAAATTGGTCCATTTTGAGTAATTTTGATTAGATTTAGTCTAGCGTGGGGGTTTTGGGGTGGGTCAAAGCACTGAAAGCATTGTAATGGGTAAAAGGGTAAACCAGGGATCCGAAAACCATGATTTGCGGACCATAGGAAAGTCTTGGCTAGATTATTATCAATAGAGGAACATTTTGTATTGTAAGGTAGAGAAATGAAGAGCTATTGATGCGAATTGTGGTTTAAGTTGTCTGTTTGGGTTTTTGGGGAATGGAATCTTGCTGGATATGTGCGCAGAGATCCAGAGTCCAGCTATGTGTGGACCCTGCTGCTGTGTGCACAGGCTGGGAAGGGGATTGTAAGAAGGAACTGATGAATTGATGAATAAGAAATATTGATAGAGAACTGAATCTGTGAGTACTATCTGTGTGAATCCCTAGTAATTAATACATTGTGTGCATTCTGTATTTAAGCTGCGAAAGAACTGTGTAAGTGTGTTTTTTGTATCTAGATCTGTTCTATTATGTCCTGTTCTATTTCTGCAAAATTGTGCTATTGTCATAAAGGTATATAACTAGAGATCTAACACACGTGGATGTGAATAGAACCTACTTGGCCCGACGTAGAACAAGGCGATCTGGGTATCACAGGGCCAAACACAGCTCTGCTTGCCTTACCTATCCTTTCTCAGGGTGTGGAAACCTGGTTCCAGCACCCACCCATACTACTTCAGGTGAGACGTTGACCTACACAAGTAGGTCATTGCTGAAAGGGCTAGTAGTATAAGGGTTTGTTGGCAAACCTTCAACTCCGAACCTGGGTCAGGACCCCTCAAGCCAAAAAATGGTTCCGTTTCTGGGGTCAAAGAATTTTGAGAAAGTGATCAGGTACTGACAAGTGAATATTGAAGATCTAACACGGAAGTGAATGAGCACTATTTTTAATGAAAGTACAACACAGAGCGGTAAGAACTATCAAACCAATTAAGAAAAGGATCAGTCTACCCATAGCCCACTGAGAAGAGTAGCTACGCAAGGTTCTCCAATTACTCCAACGTCAGAATCACGAGAGAACAAGCCCTTAATCGAAACCTCGCTAGAAGGAGACATGGCAGTACACTTGAAATTACCTACATTTAAAGGCACGACCGATGAGGACATGGATCAATTTTGGTTTGTGGACGACTTGGTATGGACTACGTAGGGGGTGGTAAGCGATACTGTGAAGAGAGCACAGTTGTCTCTGGCCTTCGAAGAAAGAGCTCTAGACTAGTATATGCGGTACATATCTCAAAATAGGAGCGCATCTCTTCAAGATATTTAGGACGCCCCAAAACAACAGTTTCTGAAGCCAAAATCTTACTCTCAATAGGTAGCAGAATTAAAAGACTTCAAGCAAGGTGCATCTGAATTAGTGTGGGAGGCCGATCATTGATTGAAGAAAGAAATCAAGGAAGGAGGGTTCAAGTACGACGATAGATAACACATGGAATGGTTCATCGCTATGTTGCTACTTTACTTACGTATAAAAATGGGCCGCTAGACCTTTAAGTCGCAAGAAAAATCCTTGGAAGCTGCCATGAAACTCGAAGCCACGCCCAAGGGCGACACGTTGGGAGAAGTACAGAAAATTCAATAGCAGCTCGGAGCCATGCACATGGAAATTCATAGCTTACGAACGGAATGGGGAAAAAGAGCTAGCGTAGACCTCTGGTGCATACGATGTTGGGTGTCTTGCCATACAAAGGACCAGTGTCCTCTATTGACGGATTACATGTAGGCAGGAGGACCTAGTCCACTATGCCCCGGCTCCAGCGGATCTGCGCTATGTTGCGATGATTGCCAGGTAGGGGGACTACATGATACGGCCCAGTGCCCTCGGTTAAGTATGGGCGAACTAAAGCAACAGTGGTGTAGGTTCTGCCAGTCGGTAGGGCATGATGAGCATAACTGTCGCACGTATGACTTGATTATAGATCGAGGAAACTTCTATAGGGTACAATCAGACCCTGTGTCGCCAAGATCCCTCGCGAACTTTGGTGGCTCCTCAGCAAGGGGCAGGGGAGGTCGGGGGGGAGCGCAGGATGGAGGCGAGGGCAGCTGATTTGCTATAACTATGGAGAGGTAGGGAACTTCACAAGGGAATGCCCAAATACCACCAGGAAATCCTGCAAATATTGCTGACAGCTAGACCATGAGATTGAAGACTACTCGATCCTGATAGCAAAAATGCAGGAAAAAAATCCCACCCCTACGCATAATGTACAAAGAGTTAAAACTAAGCTAAGGAATGTATACCCAAGTGTGAAATTCATGACACGCAGTGGGATGGTCACAACCTCCCCAAAAGGATTGAACATCAGAAGGCAAGAAACACTAGCAGCTCTTGCGCAGTTGCCGACGCACCTCAAAATAGAGGAAGGGGTTGAGCCCTTTCTGAAGGCATGTCTCAAGCTGCTATGCAACCCACAGGCTATATAAAACCTTCAATTATTACTGCATATCCACGCAGCCTGACCCAATACAATTCCTGGGACCAAGGATGTACACAAACTATACAGCTATAAAAAACGCATCGGAAGAGAAATGTGGTTGACTGCACAGATTGGAAACTACGAGATGGATCAAGTTATTCTCGATCTTGGGTCAGATGCGAATGTATTACCAAAGAAAACATGGAAATGAATGGGAGAGCCTAAATTGTAATGGTCCACCATTTAGCTACGCATGGTGAATCAACAGAAGATCATCCCACTAGGAAGGTTGCCAAAAGTCACAGTAGATATCGTAGGAGTAAAAGTCCTAGCTGACTTCAAAGTAATAGAAATTGTGGAAGATGTGGATCCCTACCCTACGCAACTAGGACTAGACTGGGATATAGATGTGGGGGGTGTCATCAATCTAAAAAAGTACAACATGGTGTTTGAGAATAACGGTACGTGCATAATAGTACCTCTAGATCTCACCAAAAGTGTATGGTATACAGAACCAACATACGAGGAGGAGTAAATAGATCACATTTACAAATTGACTACACAGGACAAAGACTGGGTTAACCCCACAACAGAAGGAATACTTTGTTGGGAGAAGGATAGTGAATGCTTTTCCGACCCTGATGGGGAACTGGAGATTTGGAAAAACCGGTTACACAATGTTTCGGCACTGTGATGTCCTCGGGTCGCGAGGGCCCTCTATTGAATTTCTTCAGAGGTAAGAGATCTACCCCACTTTGATGAGTCTGTTAGCGTCCATGAATTCATAAGAACACTGGAAGCTAGGGTGACAAGAGAACGATGGCTTTGGGCCCTTAATCTGGCTATGCGTGGGACACCTGCACGATGGTGGGATACCCACAAGGAAGCATTCCCAGACTAGGAAACGTGTCGGAATAGGATGATCCGCAGTTCGCCCCTCCAGTTGACATACACACCAATATATTCCTCAAACCCGGGGATCCCCGCGCACATCTTCGTGGCTGGATGACCAAATGGTCCGACTGGACTACAGAAGAACGGGTCCATCTATTTTTTCATGCCTTGGACCCTATCCCTGCTGCTTGGTTATTAGAAGCGGAGTTACAGTAGCGTACCCGCCACTGGGAAATACTAAAAGAGGAATTTATAAGAATGTTTGGACTAATTGGGGGGATGGAGATGCTTGAAAAAGCTCTGTAGGACATCAATGTGTTTGTATTTAAGAATTTGCACCACCACGCCACACGAGTGGTCATGACATGGAAAGCGTAGATGCAAGACATAGTCAACTGCAAAAGCGTGGCGATTGACGAAGAAGAAGATAATCCTCGAAACATCTCAGTTCCAAAATATGAAGGGGAACACACCATTATTGGACCCCCGCTGTAGAATATTGATGTGACGCGACCTCTCAAACTACGCGAAGTTAATATTCTGATGAAAGAAAACCCTAAGCTGGTTAAAATTGGGGACTATTAGGATGAAGGAGCCATAGGAAAAATTGCAGAGCTACTTACGAAGTATCAGGAATTATTTCCAACAAAATGTTTCGAGCTCAAAGGAATCACTAGGGACCTAGGCATTATGCACATCACTATGAAACCTGAGGCGTGCCCCATAAAGCAGCAGCCTTACCGACTGAATCCTAAATTTAAGAAAAAGGTCAAAGAAGAACTGGACAAAATGCTTGCCACAGGTATCATTGAACCAGTTGAACAATCAGATTGGGTAAGTCCAATGGTCATCTAGGAGAAGAAGACAAAGGAGGAAATATGCATCTGCATGGATCTACACAAGTTAAACGATGCCTGCATCCATGAGCCCTTCCCTACGCCCTTCTCCGCCAAAATCCTTGATACCCTGGGTGGACAGGAGGTGTATTCCTTCACTGATGGGTTCTCAGGATACCACTAGATCCGAATTGCACCTGAATATCACAGTAAGACTACATTCACAACCGAATGGGGGTCCTTTCAGTATATGGTCATGCCCTTTGGTCTCAAGAACGCACCCACTATTTTCTCAAGGGTCGTAGTTGTTGTATTCAAGGATTTTATTCATAAGTTCCTAGAAGTTTATTTTTATGACTGGATGGTCTTTGGCCTGGTAAAAGAGCATGTATCTAACCTTCGATTAATGTTGGATGCATGCCGGAAGCACCAGATTTCCTTGAATATTAAGAAGTGCATCTTCTATGTACCATTTGAAATATTTCTTGGACACATAGTATGTCGGCAAGGGTTGATGGTTGATCCTGCAAAGGTAGCCATAATTATAAACCTTGCAATCCCAACAACGGAAAAACAACTACGTTCTATTCTTGGACACACGGGCTATTATAGGAAATTCATTCAGGGGTATGCGCTAATCACAACACTCATGGAAAATTTGCTTAAAAAAGATTTTTCCTTTTTTTGGAATGATGAATGTTAGAAGAGATTTGAACTGCTCAAAGAGAAGATGATCTCTGCTCCCATAATAATATTTCCTGATTGGTTGAAGTAATTTCATGTACATGAGGATGCGCCAGGCATCGCCTTGGGCATTGTCCTAACTCAACCTGAAGAGGGAGATATTGATCATTTGGTTGCCTTTGCAAGTTGGAAACTCTCGAGCATAGAACGGAACTACTCTACCACTGAGTGAGAAGGATTGGCTATGGTATACGCGTTACAAAAATATTGGCACTATCTACTAGGTGGAAACTTTAAAATGTTCACTGATCATTCAGCTTTGAAATACCTGGTCAACAAGCCTGTGTTGGGGGGGAAGATTTTCCACTAGCTATTTCTATTTAGGAATATGATTTTGAGATCATCACCAAGCTCGGAAGGTTGAATGTGGGCTTGTATCATCTATCCCGCATCGAGACAGGGGAAGAACCTACTAACTTGGAGGAAGGCTTACCAGATGTGCAGCGATTCACCATTAAGGTTGTTGATGCACACTTCACTGATATCATTGAGTTCCTCAATACAGGCGTGGCCCCCGCAGAATATTCGGTGCAGTAGAAGAAGGATTTGGTTACTCTAGCAACAGAATTTACTATCATTGCTGGTCAGTTATACAAGCTAGGCCCAGATGAAATACTACGCAGATATGTCTTGGAACATGAATGGCCTGCCATTTTAGCGGAAGCACATGAAGGTGTCGCGGGAGGCCACTATGCAGGACGAGCAGTGGCACAACATATTTTTAGGGTTGGGTTATGGTGGCCTACCCTGCATCAGGATTTTTACACCTATTGTAAATCATGCGACACGTGCCAGTGAACTGGATGACCCTCGCACTGAGATGAAATGCGATTACAGCCTCAAATGGCTTTACAGTATTTTGACAAAGGGGCCATTGATTTTATAGGACCCATCAATCTGCTAGGCAAGAAAACAGGTGCGTGCTACATTATTACTGCCACTGACTATGTCACTCAATGGGCTGAGGCACAAGCGGTGAAGGATTGTACTACAAATACTGTTGCACACTTCATATTTGAATATATTATGACCAGGTTTGGCTGCCCAAAGATCCTAATGAGTGATAGAGGTACGCACTTTGTTAACCAAATGATTCAAACCCTTAATGAGGAATTCTGGATCCACCATGCAAAGAGTACACCTTACCATACACAAGAAAATGGGGTGGTTGAAGCTTTTAATTTTTTTTTGGAACAGGCATTAACCAAGGTTTGAAATGCCAATCGTAGTAACTGGGATGTTCGCATCCCCTCTGTTCTATGGGCCTACCGAACGACCTGTAACAAGCTGACAGGAAGGACCCATTTTCAAATGGTCTATGGAAAGGAGGCCATTATGCCCATAGAATACATTGTTCCTAGCCTATGCAACACAAAATTTACAAATATGGTAGAACCAGATATCATAGAGGAGTGCCTTGCACACCTTTTGGCTTTGAAGGAAGATTGATTTATTGCTAATTTTCATCAACAGGTTCAGAAGGCCCATGATAAATCTTGGCATGATCGACATATTCGCCAAAATACATTCGTAGAAGGTGATCTCATCCTTTTATATGATAGCCAATTTGCAAAACACCCAGGGAAATTCCGGCAGCACTGGCTTGGTCCCTACACCATTAAGGAGATCACAAATGGCGGAGCAGTCTAACTAGCTACCCTGTGTGGTGACATCTTACCTATCTTTGTCAATGGTAGTCGACTCAAGCCATACAGGGCTAAATGACTATATAGCAGCCACAATGACTCGAGACGAGTCAAAAGATTGTGTTGAGGGACTGTTGGAACAAGGTCTCCTACGAGCTGCGAAAATGGTCCATTTTGAATACTTTTGATTAGATTTAGTATAGAGTAGGGGTTTTGTGGTGGGTCAAAGCCCCAAAAGCATTATAATGGGTAAAAGGGTAAACCAGGCGTTTGAAAACCATGGTTTGCGGACCATAGAAAATTCTAGGCTAGATTATTATAAATAGAGGAACATTTTCTATTGCAAGGTAGAGAAATGAAGAGCTATTGATGTGAATTGTGGTTTAAGTTTTCTGTTTGGGTTTTTGGGGAATGGACTCCTGCTGGCTATGTGCACAGAGATCCAGAGTCCAGCTGTGTGCAGACCCTGCTGCTGTGTGCACAGGCTGGGAAGGGGATTGTAAGAAGGAACTGATGAATTGGTGAATAAGAAAGATTGATAGAGAACTGAATCTATGAGTTCTATCCATTTGAATCATTGGTAATTACTGCGTTGTGCACATTCTATATTTAAGCTACGAAAGAAATGTGTAATTGTGTTTTTTGTATCTGGACCTGTTCTGTTCTGTCTTGTTCTATTTCTGCAATATTGTGCTACTATCATAAAGGTATATAATTAGAGATCTAGCACATGTGGATGCGAATAGAACCTACTTGGCCTGGCGTAGAACAAGTCGATCTGGGTATCACAGGGCCGAACGTAGCTTTTCTTTCCTTACCTATCCTTTCTTAGGGTGCAGAAACTTGGTTCCAGCACCCACCCATACTACTTCAGGTGAGATTTTGACCTGCACAAGTTGGTCACTATAGAAAGGGCCAATAGTATAGGGGTTTGTTGGCAAACCTGGATCAAGACCCCTTGAGCCAACATTAAGTCTGCAAATGCCTAAATTCACTTCAAATTTTCTTTAAAAATAGATTACAGCTTCAGAGACTGTGGAAATTCTTAGGGTTTACATCGAAGATGAATTTATGTCGAAATATGGTAGTTCTTTAGGTAGACAGGTTTTAAAAGGCTTCAATTTAACAATATATTTCTTTTAGATGGATAGATATGTCTTTTTTATGAATAATACCTCTAAAATTATGAAATTGTTCACGGAAAAGGGATTGTTGTGTGTTGAAAGCTTTCAAAAGCTTGTTGTGGCCTTTATATGCACTATGGAGGCTTTTCAATGATCATAGCAATGGATTTGGTTGTATTCTGTTGGTTTATGCACTAAAATAGGGGTGACAACGTACTCTTCTCATTCTGGAGAGTTTTATGAGAAGAAAGGCAACATAAAGCTTGAGAGACATGCATTATGTTGTTTCTACAAATAATTTGAGTTGAACAGTGATCGCATTAACTGCTAGTCAATTCAATTTATTAGTGGTTTAGGCACGGGGGAGGAATTAATGACAGCGGTTTTAGAATGGTTTAAAAGAGGTAAATGGTATTCGTTGAATGGATGTGATCCAAAAAATTTGCGATGCGTGGAGGAGAGAGGAAGACTCGAAACAACTTTTATCTTAAATTCCATTCTGTTTAATGATCGTGCTATGAGATTTGCGATGGGAGATATGCATCGTTGGATATAAAGGAACGGAGTGAACAGTTAGGATTTAATGGTGAAGATGAGGGGTAATGGCTGTGGGGCCTGGGAGTTTATTATTGCAGTGAGATTGAACTTATATATTAAAACATAGTTTTAATATATAGTTTTATATGTGAAACGTGGTAGGCGGGTATAGTGTATTTAACCAATCTAATGCATGTAGGTGTAGTATTAACATAGGGAGGGTTATTTAAATAATATAAATGATTTTAACCTATGGGAGCGGGGATAATATTCACGTGGGGAAGCATAAACATAGGTTAAAATTAAAATATGGGTTGGGATATGTAATTGTAATATTCCAAATTTTTCCTTCAATAAATTGGAATATTAACTTTTGCTAATTTCACTTAGGAGTTGAATAATTGGGTGATAAGGCCCATTCATAATAAAAACATGGATAAAATCCATCTAGTATGAAAGGGGATCGACCTTGGAACTAGATTTCACACCCTCATGTGTGAAAGGAGACATTTGCAAAGAGACTAGGTCAAGTTTGACCAAGTCAAACAATGTAGAGGTATGAGGTGGAAAGCATCTTATGGGATAGTCAAGAGAAAGAGGAGGGAATATTCCTTGAAGGATGAAACCCTAATAGAGTGGGAACCATGGAGAGGGAGCTCTCATGTGTTTAAAAGGAGGGCAAGGAAGCCATTGTTTCATATGCATATGATTATAGATTTCTTGTCTGTTTAGACTATTGGCATTCTCCAGCTGTTCAATTGAGTTGTTGTGCTACTTAGCACAAGGATTTCCTGGTTAGGAATCCTTCTCCTATCTTGAGAAGCCTGTTGAAATATTTGTACATATTTTCCTCACATCCAGGCTTGAGGCCAAGCATCCTCCTCCAGGACAGCATTATTGCTGCAGCAACCTAATTCTGTGTTGCAGGGTGTTGCAATGAGGGATCACAACACCTATTCCATTGCTTGTTTTTTTCAGAGGGAGAGTCTTCCTTCCCTTTGGAGGATCAGTTTGGAAGCTATTAGAGCTTATTGTAGATCTTGGCACTTGGCCAAATAATTTTACTCCACCTACAGCGCAGTTACCCTCTTAGACTGCGTTATTTTCAGCGTGCACTTGCAGTGAGGGATTGCAGGGTTGATATCAAGTGTAAGGATTAGCCTTCCACTTAGGAGATACATTGGAGGAGATATTGATATCAGATGTAGCATCTTCAGTCTTCTCCATATAGTTCCATTTTCTGAGTTGCAACTGCTACCCAACAACTCCAACATTTTTTCCATTTTGTATATTTCAGCCAATCCTTCGAAGGATTGATGTGTTATTATTTCTAAGGGTTAGAGCTTTGCTACCCTATTATATTTGAGCCACATATTGTCATATCCATGTATTTATATCATTTTTTAGTAGTTATCCATAATAGACTGCGCTTTCATAGCCAAAGGTTTCACCTATGAAGCCGTGTTATTTCATTTCCTTGTACATGTATTGTTGAGGCTTGCATTGCCTTTCTTGAGTGGATGTTTCCTCAAGAAATTGTACTTTATTTTCTGCTATAACATTATTTTTTGGATATATATATCTTCTTTCCTCACAACTATTAAAATAACACTATTGATTTATTGTATGCTCGTGCATTGGTTGGAGTCCCTTCATCGGGAATTTTCAAAGGACATCTAAGTGTGGGAGATCTTTTTAACCCACTTAGAAGGATTTATTTGGAGCCTCCTCTTGGATTTAGCACTTAGACACATTTTTTTAAGGGATCCAGGTCTTGGTTTCAATTCCTATAACATCCATTATTGGAAAATGCATTTTCCAGTCATGCCTTTCTAGCTGTTCCAGATTTGGACTATTACAGTAATATATGTGGGATTTATATAAATATAGGCTAAAGGTATATATTGAGGATTTAATAGATTATATTAGTGCGTTAATGATGAAATTTATGAGTGGGAATGAAAAAATATACTAAGCATAGTGCAAAATATGATGTTAGGCAGGATTTTCATAGTGGGGGCCCAATGTTAAAATTTAACAGTTAAAAACTTAAGACAAGTGAATTTTTAAGGGTTTTTTTAATTTTCCAAGGTGAATATGCATTTTGACTTAGGAAAAGGGGTTTAGTAGAGTAAAATGGGTGATGTTAAGGAAAAAGGTTTTTTTATGAAGGGGAAAGGTTTTAATGAGGTGGAATCGAATACCTTTATGCCAATCAGTCATTAAGACGTGGGCTCGTCCCACCAAAAGTCAGAGAAATGCTCTGAGTCTTTATGACTGAAGGGTATAGCACTAGAACACATTTTGGGGAGGGAAATTAGTAATTTTCCAAATGATGTTTATCCATTCCTTGTGAAACTGCTTTCTTCCTACCCATCATTTATTGTACCATTTTTTTCCTTTATTTGGATGGGTGCATTTGAGCTTGCAAACCCTTATTCATTTTTCTTTTAAAATAGGAAATTGTCTAATTATAACCTTATTTCATCCAAGGGCTCAGATTAAAATACTGAGCTCCTCATTTATTCTCTACCTAACTACTGATCTACCAAGTTTAAAATTTTTGGAAAGATATTTATTCTCCATCTACAAACATGAAATTTAAAGCATGAAAAAGTCAATATTAAGCTATTTAACTCATCATGGATTATGGCATTTTGAACAAGCTGCACATAATAATTTATTTTGCAGTAAAACGTAACTAGTAATGGAATTTTGACTTGCATCAATTTCATGTCTTATTCTTATCTCTTTTTTTTGTTTGGGGTCCATTTTTCTATTCTTTTTGATATTTTTATTTTTAAGTCCTTATTTTTCTTTTAGGACTTTTACCCTCTTTACATTTTTTTATTTTCTAATATGGGAAAACAATTTGCAGAAAGAAAACTATGTACATATTGGAAGAATAATTAAAGTCAATTCAAAAATTATGAATCCTATTATTATAGGACCCTAATAGCTTCCATGGCAGCCTCCATGCCATCCATTTTAGCTTCCACGCCTTTCTTCAAACCAGCCATATTCGCTTCCATGCCTTTACTCAAAACTTCCATTTCATTTTCTTTTTTCTCTTTGCAAGAGAAAATTTTGGTGCACTTTCTCTTATAATTTTGATAGTTCATGTCACAATTATTCATCTTCATGAGTCATAGTAGAGTATTATGAGGGCTTAATGGGTGTTGAACTATTTTTATGGGGAATTCTAGAACCCAATACTGATATCTATGCTCAATATGCCCTTGGAATCACTTAAAAATGATTTTTCAAACAAGAGTTATGCAATTTGAAAAAACAATACACACCTTTTTCTTGCTTTTGAGGAGCTTTATATTGAAATTGAATTGTCTCTATAATAATGGATATTCAATATCTGAAATTTGGTCTTGTAGTAGCCATCTGAATATTCTTTTTAATTCCACATGTTTTACGTGATTTGGATACTTCAAGGCAAATTTATGTTGAATCTCCCATAATGACCTAATTATGGACTGGTTCAATAGAGCACACTTTTACGGTGTGTCACTTCTCACTGTTTCCTCCTTCGGCTCTAAAACTGTTACACAGAAAACTATAGTCTGTTTACTTCCTACCAATTTTTACAGAATTCCAATCCCATGCTCAAAGAGAGAGTTATGACGATTTTCCCAATGTCATCTCTTTGAGATGAAATCTGGGAGCCTGAAAAAACCCTAACTTACACAGATCATATCTCCGAAAATGTTGTGAACCAAGATTTGAAATTTTGATAGGACGTTCCTCAAGATTTTTGATTCGCTCTGTAAAACTTTCATATTCTGAGCCTTCACAGAAAAATCGTTATAGAGAAAATGGAACGTTCACCTATTTAGGTGAAATTTGGGAGCCTGAAAAAACCATAACTTCCACAGATCATATCTCTGAAATTTTTTTGAACCAAGTTCTGAAGTTTGTACACAACATTACACATGATTTCAGATTCATCTTTTTAAACATTTAATGTTAGGTCCCTATATCACTAGTATAGCCCCTTATTATTGTTAGTGTAAACCCCTTATTGTTATTATTGTACCCTTGTAACCCCCATTTTGTTATTATTGTGCCCTTAAATTATTATTGTTAGGTCGGCTAGGATTACATTGTGGCCCACTAGGTTTACATTATGGCCCCATGGACTCCTATATATAGAAAGGAGGTTTTGTAAATTGTATCATCCAAGAATTGTTCATTTATGTAATGTATTGGAGGTTGCCCCTCGAAGTGGCTTATTTCTAAGGCGTTCATATCTCTTTTCTTCTATTTTTGGAGCTGGTTACACAACATTTGGTATCAGAGGTTTGGATTCTAGGGTTTCGCTGCTCCAAACAGGTCATCGTGGCATTTTCGCTATAACTTTTTTTCTACGAAGCTTCCGAAGCTGAAATTTTTAGGGTGCGAAGCTGAAATCTTGAGGAAGGTTGTCTAAAAATTTCAGATCTTGGTTCGCAATATTTGAGGAGATATCATCTGTGGAAGTTAGGTATTTTTTCAGGCTCATAAACAGGTCATCGTGGCATTTGCGCTATAAATTGTTTTGTACGAAGGGTCAGAGTCTGAAATTCATATGGTGCGAAGCTGAAATCCTGAGGAAATTCGTCAAAAAATTTCAGAACTTGGTTCGCAATATTTTTGGAGATATGATCTGTGGAAGGTAGTGCTTTTTCAGGCTCCTCAATTTCATCTCAAAGAGGTGATCGTGGGAAAAGTTCAATAACTCTCTCTCTGAAGATTGGATTGGAGTGCCGTCAAAAGTGGAGCATCAAAATCAGGTCAGACCTATGGCATTTGAAATAAGCTTCAGAGGGCTACTACAGGGCTGAATTTTAGATATCGAAGATTTTCAAGCACAGAAATAATACAATTTCAATATCGAGCTCCTCAAAGCTAGTAAAAGGTGTGTATTTTTTTTCCGAATTGCATAAGTCTTGTTTGAAGAATCAAGTTGAATTGATTGCAAGGGCCTATTGTAGAATAGATATCAATATTGGAGTCTGAAATGGCCCCTAAAAATAATTCAACACCCATTAAGCCTTTAGAAGGCTCTACTATTACTCATGAAAATGAAGAATGGCAACATGACATGTCAAAATTACAAGAGCAAATGCAACAAATTTCGCTCTCGCAAAGAACAACAAAAAATGAAATGGAAGTTTTGAAGAAAGGCGTGGAAACTAAGATGAATGGTTTGGAAGCTACGATGGATGGCATGGAAGTCGGCATGGAAGCTAAGATGGATGACATGAAGAATGATCTAAAAGCATACATGGAAGGCTTGATGACAAGCTTAAAACCAGAAATGATTCTTAATGGCGGAAATATAGGAGAAGAACCTCCTGATGAGAACAAAATAAATGTTAATCATGATTCCATAAACTCGAATGTTGGCGGAAAGAACCACCATATTCCAAAAATGGATATGAGGAAGTTTGATGGAAAGGATCCTGTAACATGGATACTACAGATGGAGCAATATTTTGATCTCCATAACGTGCAAAACACGCAAAGGTACGCATTGCAACTTTACATTTAGAACAAAATACATTTGTATGGTATCAATGGCTTTGCTCCCGTAAAAAAATTGTCACTTGGTCAATTTTTACGGAGGAAATGATAGCACATTATGAGGATACAAAGAGCAACACCTTCTTTACCCAATTGGTAAATCTCAAACAAAAGGGTTTAGTGGGGCAGCACATTGAGGACTTCCAAAAATTGAATATAAGGGTAACTGATATTCCAGAGGGACACAGGATTGATCTCTTCCTAGGCACTTTAAAGGATAACATCCAACATGAAGTTCGTGTTTTGGAACTTGATTCATTGGAGAAGGCATTCAGGTTGGCAAGAAAAGTTGAATGTAAAATTATGGCGACAAGGAAGCCTACCACTCAATTCTATAAAGAAGGAAGTGTTACTACGCCTAGATTTCCACAACCTACAAGGTTGACACCACAACAATTGGAAGAAAAAAGAGCAAAAGGGCTTTGCTACAGTTGTGATAGCAAATACACTAAAGGTCATAAGTGTCCTGAGAAGAAATTATTTTACATAGATTGTGAAGAGGAAGAAGAAAATGAACAAGAAGAGGATATACACCAGGAACCAACCCTAGAAGAGGAAGAAATGAATCCGACCATGTCGTGTAATGCACTGGCAGGAATTACCACTCCTCAAACTCTCAAGATAGAAGGACATATCAAGAAGAAAAGGGTAATAGTGTTGATTGATTCAGGTAGCACCCATAATTTTATTCATTATAAGGTAGCCAAGGAATTAAATTATTTCCTATACCCAGCACCAGAATGTCAAGTGATGGTTGCAAATGGAGGAACTATAAATTGCTCTGGAAAATGCCATAATATCAAGCTAACCATGGGGGAATATGTATTGACTAGTCCAATGCTTGCCATTCCTATGGGGGGTGCTGACGTTGTACTAGGAGTACAATGGTTACAATCTTTGGGGACGGTAGCTTTTAATTTTCAAGAACTTTTCTTGAAATTTTTTTCAGAAGGAAAGGAAGTCGAATTACGGGGTATTGCGGGGAAGCCGGGAAGGATAATAAGCTCTAATGTCATGAAAAAGCTTCTAAAGAAAGAACAACGAAGCGTAATTGCACAATTATGCTCACTAGAAGTTCCAACATCAAAATCATCTATTTCTGCAGATCTCCAACAAGTCTTGGACAATCATTCCAAGGTGTTGAAACTCCCAAAGGACTCCCACCTATTCGTGATCATGATCATGCTATTCATTTGATTCCAGGAAGTGTTCCTCCAAACATCAGGCCTTATAGATATCCTTACTTCCAAAAGAGAGAAATTTAACGTATGATTGCAGAAATGTTAGAGGCGGGTATAATTCAACCCATTCAAAGTTCTTTCTCTGCTCCTGTAGTATTGGTACACAAGAAGGATGGATCATGGCGAATGTGTCCGGATTATAGGGAGCTCAATAAGCTCACCATTAAAGATAAATTTCCCATTCCTGTGATTGATGATTTATTGGATGAATTACATGGAGCAATTTATTTTACCAAGTTGGATCTTCATTCAGGATATCATCAAATTAGAATGAAGACTGAAGATATTCCGAAAACAACATTTCGAACTCATGAGGGTCGTTATGAATTTTTGGTCATGCCTTTGGCCTTACCAATGCACCTTCTACATTTCAAGGGTTGATGAATTCCATTTTCAAACCCTTCCTTAGAAAATTTGTGCTAGTATTTTTTGATGATATACTAATCTACAGCAGGTCTTGGAAGGATCATGTTGAACATGTTGACGGGGTGCTCAAACTATTGCAGGAGAAACAATTATATGCAAAAAAGTCCAAATGTTTCTTTGGAGTACAAGAGGTGGAATATCTGGGTCATATTGTATCTCACGAGGGGGTTAAAGTGGACCCTAACAAAATTAAAGCCATTAAGGAATGGAAAGTTCCCACAACCATAAAGCAGTTGCGAGGATTTCTCGGGTTAACGGGGTATTATCGCAAGTTTGTTAAGAATTATGGGAGAATAGCAGCACCTCTAACAACATTATTGAAGAAAGATGCATTTTCATGGACTCCTGAAGCAACTAAGGCCTTTGAACGTCTTAAGAGGCAATGTGCCTAGCACCGGTCTTAGCTACACCAGACTTCACAAAAACCTTTATTGTGGAATGTGATGCCTCAGGAAATGGAATTGGTGCAGTTTTAATGCGGGAAGGAAGACCCATTGCTTTTGAAAGTCGTCCAATCAAAGGAAAGTATTTACAGAAACCTATTTATGAGAAGGAAATGTTAGCAATACTACATGCACTAAAGAAATGGCGAACTTACCTAATGGAAAGACACTTCAAGGTAAAAACTGATCATGATAGTCTTAAACACTTTTTGGAACAAAGACTATCGTCGGAAGAACAACAAAAATGGGTCACAAAGATGTTGGGTTATGACTTTGAAATAATCTACAAAAAAGGAAAGCTGAATGTTGTTGCAGATGCACTCTCAAGAAAGAATGAAGAGGTGGAAGCATTGCTTTGTGCCATTTCTATATCCAACCAGATTGGATAACTGAAGCAAGAGATGAATGGAAGAAGGACAAAGATGTAGGGATACTCATTCAAAAGTTGCAGCAAGATCCTAGTACATCTGATACATTTAGTTGGAAAAATGATTCCTTATGGTACAAAGATCGCTTATATCTTTGTAAGAATTCCCAACTAAAACAAAATATTCTTCTGGAATTGCACACTTCTCCTCTAGGAGGACACAAAATTAAAGCCATTAAGGAATGGAAAGTCCCCACAACCATAAAGAAGTTGCGAGGATTTCTCGGGTTAACAGGGTATTATCGCAAGTTTGTTAAGAATTATGGGAGAATAGCAGTACCTCTAACAACATTATTGAAGAAAGATGCATTTTCATGGACTCCTGAAGCAACTAAGGCCTTTGAACGTCTTAAAGAGGCAATGTGCCTAGCACCGGTCTTAGCTACACCAGACTTCACAAAAACCTTTGTTGTGGAATGTGATGCCTCAGGAAATGGAATTGGTGCAGTTTTAATGCAGGAAGGAAGACCCATTGCTTTTGAAAGTCGTCCAATCAAAGGAAAGTATTTACAGAAACCTATTTATGAGAAGGAAATGTTAGCAATATTGCATGCACTAAAGAAATGGCGAACTTACCTAATGGGAAGACACTTCAAGGTAAAAAGCGATCATGATAGTCTTAAACACTTTTTGGAACAAAGACTATCGTCAGAAGAGCAACAAAAATGGGTCACAAAGATGTTGGGTTATGACTTTGAAATAATCTACAAAAAGGAAAGCTTAATGTTGTTGCAGATGCACTCTCAAGAAAGAATGAAGAGGTGGAAGCATTGCTTTGTGCCATTTCTATTATCCAACCAGATTGGATAACTGAAGCAAGAGATGAATGAAAGAAGGACAAAGATGTATGGATACTCATTCAAAAGTTGCAGCAAGATCCTAGTACATCTGATACATTTAGTTGGAAAAATGATTCCTTATGGTACAAAGATCGCTTATATCTTTGTAAGAATTCCCAACTAAAACAAAAGATTCTTCTGGAATTGCACACTTCTCCTCTAGGAGGACACTCAGGATTTTTAAAAACTTACCACGGGGTGAAGAAAGAATTTTTTTGGGATGGCCTTAAATCTGATATTCGAAAGTTTGTGGCGGAATGTTTGGTTTTCCAGCAGAATAAAGTGGAAACAATTAAGACCCCAGGACTTCTACAACCTTTATCCATTCCGAGTCAACGTTGGGAGGAGATTTCAATGGATTTTATCACAGGTTTACCTAAGTCCGAAGGAAAGAGTGTCATCATGGTGGTAGTTGATAGACTTACCAAGTATGCACACTTTTGTGCATTATCTCATCCATTTAAAGCAAGTACGGTTGCTACTACATTTATGGACACAATTCAAAAGCTACATGGAAACCCAAAGGTTATTGTGAGCGACAGAGATCCCATTTTTACTGGAAATTTTTGGACGGAGTTATTTTCTTGTTTGGGTACTCAATTAGCTCATAGCTCATCTTATCATCCTCAATACGATGGTCAAACTGAGATAGTAAATAAATGTTTGGAAGGATATCTTCGTTGTTTTGTATCTGATAAACAAACACAATGGGTCAAGTGGTTACCTCTCGCTGAATGGTGGTATAACACTTCCTTCCATACTGCAGCAAAAATGACCCCATTTATGGCACTTTATGAATATCATCCACCATCGATCACATCATCTTTAAGGAAAATTCGAAGGTTCAAGCAGTGGAAGATCACATCGAGCATCAGCAAGAAGTTCTCCAACTCTTAAAGGATAACCTGAATTTGGCACAAAATCGAATGAAACAACAGGCAGATCAACATCGTAGCGAGAGAAGTTTTGATGTGGGAGATTGGGTATTTTTACGGCTACAACCATACAAACAAATGTCCCTCAAGCAAGAAAAGAAGGATAATAAATTATCGCCAAAGTACTATGGTCCTTACAAGGTGTTACAAAAGATTGGTACTATGGCATACAAATTGGAGCTTCCTGCTTCTTCGCGAGTACATCCAGTTTTCCATGTTTCATGCTTAAAGAAGGTTATAGGTGAAAATCTTCCGATTCAAACAATATTGCCAGAACTTGATGAGGAAGGAAAAATCATATTGGAACCTAAAGCAGTCATGGAAACAAGAACTCGACAACTACGGAATCGATCAATTTCAGAGTATCTCATCAAGTGGAAGAACTTACCCACTGAAGATTCTACATGGGAGGATGAGAATTTTATGCAGAAGCACCCAGAGCTACTCAAGCGTTGAGGACAACACTTTTTTGAAGGAGAGGGGCATGTTAGGTCCCTATATTACTAGTATAGTCCCTTATTGTTGTTAGTGTAACCCCCTTATTGTTATTATTGTACCCTTGTAACCCCATTTTGTTATTATTGTGCCCTTAAATTATTATTGTTAGGTCGGCTAGGATTACATTGTGGCCCACTAGGATTACATTATGGCCCCATGGACTCCTATATATAGAAAGGAGGTTTTGTGAATTGTATCATCCAAGAATTGTTCATTCATGTAATGTATTGGAGGTTGCCCCCTCGAAGTGGCTTATTTCTAAGGCGTTGATATCTCTTTTCTTCTCTTTTTGGAGTTGGTTACACAATAGAGATGGTGGAGTAATCATCGCCACTCGTTGATGCAATGGGACGAAGTTGCAGCAGCACTAAAAGATAGATTTAAGGAAGAGGAAGGAACTGGAAGTAAGGACAAGTACCAAGGGAACTCAGACCCCAAAAGCAACTCTGTAGAAATGTGAAGCACAATGGAGAACCGGTGGATATCAGAAGAACTATGGGTCCACCCCGGTTTATCCACACTCTGGACGTAATTCCGTGAGCTGGTACCTTACGAAGGAGAAAAAAAGAGGGTCCAACAAATGGCGGAGATTGCGCGAACTTCATGCAATGTTTTCTCATTTGAAGAAAAGTCGGAACCATTTAAAAAAGCTTTGCGAGCTATAGAGAATGTATTCTTCCCGAGATATTCAACGAGAGGGATGGAGAGTAGTCGTTTCGGTACCAAGGTATCAAGCAAAGGTGGAATGCCAAGAATTAATAGTGAGATGGATGATGACAATGCGGGAGGACCTTATACACGTATTTTGAAGAAATAGAGGGGCGGAGGGACATCAAATAAGAACCGATGACGGAAGGGATCCATTTGCTACCACTAAGAACCAAGACGATAAATATTGGAACGAGAAGACAAGCCTAAATAGCAACAATTGGAGACTATTGGGATGAAAAAACAACTAAGGGAATATTGATCTTCTTAAAGAATACGAGGACTTGTTTCCTTCATCAATAGAGGATCTAAAGGGCATAAAAGGAGATGGGAGAGATGCAGATAATACTAAGCGACCTCGGCTGTGAAACATTGTCCATATCATTTGAACCCAAGAGTAAAAGGAAAAGGTGAAAGCATAGATCGACAAGATGTTAAAAGCGAGTTAATATTCCCCGGTAGAGGAAGAAAAATGGGTAAGTCCAATAGTTATATGAAAAAAAAGGAGAAATGCGAGATACAAGTCACATTGTAGATTACGAGATGCTTAAACAATGCTTGTATCCTGATCCATTTCCTACTCCATTTAGTGACGAAGTCCTAGACAACGTTGTGGGAACGGTATACTCATTCATCGATGGATTCTCGGGATACCATCGGAAGTAAGAATAGCGGAGGAAGAAAAGAAAAAGACAACATTCACCACTTGAATGGGGCTCTTCCTTATCTAATGTGATGCCATTCGGATTGAAGAATGCACCGAGTAGTCTTCTCTCGCATTGTGATATCTTCTTTACGAATACATCACAAGTTCTTAGAGGTCTACATGGATAATTTGGACTATTTATAGCATACTAAAGGATCATGCGAACTGTTGAGAGTAATGTTTGATCGATGTCGACAAGCTGCGGATCTCGTTAACTGAAGAAGTGTATATTTGTCGTGCCATTTGGGAACCTTTTGCTAGGGCACGTGGTATGTAACTGAAGTGCTCTGCATATGCCTAGCAAAGTAGGTAATAGTACGATATGGAGGCGCCGAAAACGGTAAAAAAATAAGATCATTGCCGACCCACACGGGTTACTGCCGGTGTTTCATTCGAAACTACGTGCAAATAACAACACCATTAGAAAATTTGTATTGAAGAAGTTGGAACAATTCCGGTGGACGGATAGTTGCGAGCCGGCCTGGATACCCTAAAGGAAAATACGGCGAGTGCGCCAATACTAGTTCACCCGGTAAGGACAAATAATTCCATGTACACATCAATGCTTCCGGCATTGCGCTCGGAGAAGCTGATCTTGGCTCAACCAAGAGACACTTCGGTCGATCACTCGGTATATTTTTCCGAGTTGCAAGTTGTCCACGGTAGAACGGAAACTACACAACAACGGAGAGCGGGGGGATTGGAAATGGTGTACTCTCTTAGAAATTCCACCATTTTGTTGGGAGGTAAGTTCAATTTTTTCACGGATCACTCGGCATTGAAATATTTAGTAAACAAAATAGGTCTTAGAGAATCTGTGATGGCTCCTACGATTTGAGTTCACCTTTGAGGTAATTGTAAAGCACGGAAGAATGAATGTGGGACGTCCTATCTAGACTAGAGAGTGGATAAAATGGAGGATCTCTAGATGATCGATTACCGGATGCGCCGATATTTCGAGTAGAAGCCATCCCAGTTCTGAATGAAATAGTAGCCTAACTCAGCGAGACAATGCAACGAAGGTATAATTCAACATAGAAAAGGCACCTAGTAGTTGAAATTGCCGAGTATCAACTAATTAGGGGACACTTATACAAGATTGGGCTGGACCAGTTCTTTGAAGATGTGTCCTGGACCACGAAAAGGAAAGCTTGTTCTTTGGGAAAGCCACGGTGGTGTTGCGGGAGGACATGTGGGGCCGAAACCGATGGCACGCGAGGTAATACAAGTAGGCTTATGGTGGCCAACGGTCACATAAGGACATCAAATTATTTGTTCGGAAATGTGACATTTGTCATCGGATAGGATGCCCATCCCATAGAGATGAGCTTCCGCTTCATCGATAAAAATGCTGAAGCCATTGAAAAGTGAGCGTCCGGTTTGTAGGACCAATTACCTTACTAGGTTGCAAGGTACTCAAGGCGAGTACATAACAATAATGACCGACTACACGACGAGGTGGGCGAGAGACGGCTCCGGTGAGGAACTACATAGCGAGCTGCTACTAGTTCTGCTTGAAAATATAATAAAGCGAGATTTGGGTGTCAAGCGACAAGTGACCGGTACACTTCATCGATGACACCATTAAATCACTTCTTGGAAATATTCATGATACAACACCATAAAAGCGGTTGCTTATCATCATGGCTCAAATGGTACGGTGGAAGCATTCAACAAGATCTTGGAGAAAGGCATGAAGATATGCAATGCGCCTTGTGATATTTAGGATGAAGGAATGCAGCAACCCTATGGGCATACGAACAATGGTAAAAAAACTAAAAAACAATCAAATGCCATTCAAATTTTGGTTTACGGAAAGCGATAGTCTAATTAAATTAATCATACCAAGCCTTCTAATCGCAACAACACTACGATTATTTGAAGAAGAATCACTAAAGGAGCGATTGTAAGAATTGAAAGAACTTGAAGAAGGACGATTTCTTGCGGAATTTCACCGAGACGGTACAAAAGGAGAGGCAGAAGCTTGGCATGAGCGGGCATATTAAGTAAAATAATTTTCGGGTTGGGGAGAAATTTATACTCTATGACGACAAATACAGGAAATTCCCGGGAAGGCACGGATACATTGGCTAGGACCATTTCATGTCATAGAAATCAAAGATTTAGGAAGCGTTCCGGTTGGCACAGGCGAGCGACCAAGTTCTACGAGGATGGGTGTTATTGGTGCACGCAAAGCCTACCGAGAGTAAGTTAACCATTTTATTTCCAATAAATCTCGCAGAGGGAGTCGGTAGGGTAGAATAGAGTCAATAAATCTCTCGCACTAGAGATGAGCATAGATAGGATTCTACTTTACTAAAACATGAGATAATAAGAATAACAACGGTTGAGTTGCGAGACCGCAACGCAGCAATTTTAGTCGAGGAGGGTAGTGTCAGTGTCATCCACATCGGATAGAGAAAAGCGTGCCGAACATCGGCCATCATCATTACTTGTAGTACCAATGTCGATCCATAGGATTACCAAGATTTGGAAATAATTTCCATAATTAGCATCACCCATACCATAATAAATTTTCCATAATTAGACATAACCACCCGGCCATAAATACTGCCCAAATCCAAAAACCATAGTCGGCAATGTCGAACCCACCTCCCGGCTGATTAACTAATTGCATGATTGTAGCGCGGAAGAATCCGGGGAAAAATTAATTAGTTATGGGGTCTCATCAACCTCACCCGTGCCGGTGCCTGCCGCATGCGAGAGAAGTGCGAAATGTCGAAAAATCCGAGTTCGAGAGATGAAACATCGAAAAGAGAAAGGAAGCCGAACAGGCTAGACAGAGAAGGCATGCGGATGATCCCCGATTTATGCGAGACGCAGAATATAGAAATAACCATAAACATAGAAATACAATGGAAATAAGGCTTCATTTCATTAATATAAAATCACGGACATATGCTTACAAACATGATGGAAATAAAATAGCTAGGAGTGCTAGTAAGCGAATCTGAGAAGAGATGTGGCGGCCCCCATAAACCTACGAACTATATTACAATGAGGCTCGAGGGGCCTATTTATTATGGAGAAACAATGGAGGGAATTCTAAACGTCAAAAACCTCACCTAGAAGATGAAGTGCCAAAAATATGGGCCTGTTTGGGTAAATTTGTGTTTCAGCTTCCTAGGGACGTAACTTCGGTATACTATCTCCGTTTGGGGCTTCAAAAACGGCTTCGGAAGTTCAGGGCAGAAAAACACTAAAAATAGTAATTATGAAAAAAAGCTTGAAAGAGACAATGGTGGGGCCCCGAGTGGACTAGGTGGGTGGCTGACAATATCCACCTGGATCATTCCTTCCTTCTTAGGAAGCAATGGTCCCCATTGCATTGAGTTCCTCCATGAGATAGGGAAAAGTCTGTTGAACTTGGTCCACTGTTGAACCACTTTCCTTGGTGCGGGAGTTGGCTAGCTTTGACAACCGTCTGATTGGATCTTACGTAGGTGAGTGTTCTTAATTTGCATTTCCATGATACGATCGTGGTGGCCTTTTCCATGCGGTCTAGGTTTAACTCTTTTGTTGTGATTTTTTACGCAATGTCGAAGTGTCCAATAGAGGTGGGAAGTAGGGACGAGCGGTCTACATTGAATGCGGGTGCATACCAAGGAATGGTGGAATATTGAGCTCAAAGGCATTGTTCCTACGGCCTTGGTGATGGTGTACGACCCATATTGGAGCGGGCGAATCTTGCGGTGGGGTCAGTGAGGCACTCCTTACGCAAATGTGGCCACACTTTTTCACCCACCTAGAATTTGTGTGACGGCACCCGATGTTGATCATGTCATTGCTTATACTTAGCATTGGCTCTGTCCAATATGTCATGAACTTGTTAGCGAGTCTTTGAATGCGACTCGATGGGGGAATTTTGCTTTCTCGGCTTCGGATTGGACATGAGCCAAATCGGCTGGTAGTTGCAAATGGCATGGCGACGTCGATGGGACATAGTCATTTGAATCCTAAGCCCACGAAAGGGGATGTTGTAGTTGGTACATGGAGAGCCGGTTATGGCCCACATTTTGTAGATAGGGAGGGCTCTCATCCCATGTGCGTGGATGCTTTGAATTGTACATGCGTAAGAATGTGTACAATCTGTCAGGTTGACAACCTACGTACGTGACTTGGGGATGGAAGGCTGTGGACTTGGTGAGTTTGGTGTCCAACATTGACAGTGGATCAAGTGTGAGGAACTGTTGTCGTGATACGATTTGATAGGCTTGTGGCATCCCAAAGTGCACCTACACTCGTTCAAAGAAGAGTTTAGCAGTGAGAAGCCTGGCTGTGAAATTCTTCTTTGACATCCATAATGGACGTCTTTGAGAATCTGTCGACGACCATGAAAACACGGTCGTTTCCATGCTTAGTAGAAGGAAGGCATGACATGTAATCCATGGAGATGGATTCCCAAGATCGACTAGGGATGGAATTGCTTGAGTATAGAGCCCTTGCTTCTTGATGGTCGGTTTGGAAATGGCCTGAGCGAGTGCATGATCTAGTGTAATGGCCAATAGAAATACTTTTGCGATCTTGCTGCTTGTTTTCTAAACCCAAAAATTCCCGATTATTTCATTTGTAGTGCGTTTCCCATATCATCTTGGCATGCTCACTTGAAGGAACACAAAGTGTCTAGGTGACATAATAGTGCATCTTGGAGGTGAAAATTTGGAACATACCCCAGAGTGCCTTGTATGTGTAGCTAAATTGGATCACTCTTGTAGAGAAGCGTATCCCGAAGTCTCATGCCCACAAGAGTTGAGAACGGTGGTTATGGCCACGTTCGGTCGACTAAGACGATGCAACATTATTGGTGCTACCTTCTTGTAATTTATGTTCAAATGAAATTGTTGCGAATATGTGGACCACTTACGATGGTGATCATTCGAAACTTCCCTTGTGTACGTATGAGCTGCAAGGGTCGGTGGTGTGTGGGTGATTGTATCCTTCTCGAAAATGCAATGCTTCCATTGTCGACAAGCTTGCACAATGGAATACATTTCTTTGTCATAAGTGGGATACTTTTTTAGTATTTGTGTCGGACAATGTCTCATTGTGATATGCCCTTTGGATGCCCCTTTGTTGAGTAGGAGGTACTGATAGCATATTCGGGAGGCATACATTTCGATCTCAAATGGTTGTTGCAAGTTTGGCAATGTGAGTATTTAGGGGCGAGAAAATAGGAGATTTTCAATTCTCAGATACCTTACGGTGAGATTAGACCAATAGAATTTTCTTTTGCTCCTCCCTTGGTGACTTGACTCGAGGGCTAAGTGATATGAGATAATCCCAACAGGGCTTGTTGTAGAAATTAGCAAGACCTAGAAAGTTGTGAAGCTGCGGTAGGGTGGTTGGGGATGGCCAATCCGAATGACTTGGATCGTGGAGACTTTGGATCCACATGCACCCCCATTTCATCGATAATGTATCCCGGATAGTTTGGGTCATGCCAAAAGTGCACTTCTCCAAATTGGCACACAACTTGTGTTTCCGCGGTGTTTGGAGGACTTATCGGATGTGGTGGAGGTGCTCTTCTCAAGTCTGGTAGAAAATAAGAATAATCTAAGTATACCACTACAAATGAGATGGTGAATGGACGTAAGATGTCATGCTTCCGATCTCTCATGAAGGTTGCGGGAGCATTTTCAATCACGACATGACGAGCCATTCGAAAAGGCCCTCCTTGGATTTGAAGGTAGTCTTCCACACATCGGATGGTTCGATTGGTACCTGGTGATACCGGAAATTCAAGTTGATCTTGTTAAAATATTTTCCCTTTGAGTTGGTCCGGAAGGTCATCGGTCGTGGGATCGGGTACCTGTTCTAGGCAGTGATCTTTTCGGCACCCGATAATGTCTGAGTCTCCAAGTCCCATCCTTCTTTTGTACCAACATGATCGGGATCCCACGGGGTGATGAACTTGGTGGATGTGACCTTTCTACTGACGGCCTCCTAAATATGCCTCTTGATTTCATCATTCTGCGGAAAAGAGCGCATAGATCGGTCCATTGGGTAGTGGCGCATTGGGGTCGGGTCAATGGGGTGCTTGACTTGACGGTGTAGAGGCACCCTTGTGGGGGAGGTGAAGATATCCTCGTACTCCTCACAACCTTGTCCATTTGTTGTTGTAAGAGGGCCATGTACGCTGGAGGTCGTGGCCATAGTCTTCTTCTTTTGGGGGCGGATCATCGGGAAAATTTTTTTTTTTGGTTTGGGAAATGAGCTTCTTGCATTGTTTTGTAGTAACCAAAGAGATAGTGGGAGCGGTGGTACCTACGGTATCTGTGCAATTTATTTCCCAAGAGTAACAATAACGGCGCGAGAGTAGGGACTTATACACAACATGTCGGCTTCTGAAGTATGGTTGGCCTAATAATACATCAAAAACATCAATAGTGTTCACACAATGCCTCATCCATGAAGGGCTTGATGCTATAGGGAAGGCGGCAACTGGCGGCTCACGTGGAGATCCGTCCTTGGTGAAGCCACCCAATGGTGTATGGTTGTGGGTGCGGCGTAGTCGGTAAGCCCAACCGCTTCATGACATCTCTTGAAATGAGGGTTCTTTTGGCTCCCATTATCGACAATGAACGGGGTGGTGGAAACCTTTACCCACATCCCAGGAGTGGAAGAGACGCTCTTGCCTCCTCTGGATCTTGGTTCCTCCTTGGATCTTCGTAGTGGAAACAATGGCATTGGGCTCCGCATCAATAATTTGTTTCCTTGTCATTCACCTTGTCGGGTTCGATTCGAGTCGAATCATGCATCCGATTCGAAGCCTTCATCTCGGTGACGAGCGGCGCGGCCGACACTCACTTGTGTTATGAGTGGAGCTCTTATGGAACTCACACCACTTTCCGGTGTCCTTATTTGGCTTCGCGGTGTTGTTCTTTGCTTGTGCCTTTGTCGGGTTGTCTTGAGCGCCATGCCTTGGATTTATCCTTTGTTCTACGGTTTGGGGGCACCTTTCCTGCATGATTTTGATTCGCAAATCCAAAGTCTCACTTCTTAACGATTTGAATTTATGCTCAATCTTGGCATCATACTAGTATGCCATACCAAGCAAGGAGATTTCAAGGAACTCCATTTCCTCTTGAATGTATTTGTGCAAACAACCAGTGATACTTTGCTTCAAATGTTTCTACCGAATCTTTGATACCCAACTTTATGCGCGGGGTATGGAACAAATTCGTTAGCTCATGCACATCTTGATCCCTTTATTGCCGCCGGTGTGGTCCATTGTATGTACTTGTCCTCATAGCTCCCATGGGATAGTATTGTTCCTTGATGGCATCTCGAAAATAATTCCAAGTGGGTACGGCGGGAATAGAGAGGGTTACGTATAAATAGTTTTCTCACGGTGGGTTTCCCACAGTCCTTGACATGGGGGGTAGCTTTGAGGGAGTGAAAAAAATAATCTTCTCTGATCGGAAAAATCATGAGCAGAAATATCCTTCTAATAGATTCAACCATCTATCTGTAACATCTGCATCTATTTGACCCTCCAAATGAGGAATGTCAAGTTTACTTGTACCTTAAAGGGAGTTGCACCTACAGAGTTAACTGGCTGGATCTGAGATGCGCCACGGTGGGCGATCGTTGAAGGATCTAGGCAAAGTTATCCATCATCACGTTCCTTTGTTTTTGAGGGCCTCCTCAAACGTATTTTGATAGGATCTCCTGCTCCTCATCTTTCTTTCGTCCCATGGGCGTGTCGAGTTTGCGGGCGATCTTGAAAAGGTTCCACGAGATCTAGCCCTAAACCTTATACCCCGACCTCATTGGGGACATGTAAAGAAGGATCAGAAAAAAACGGACGCTCGTACAGTCTAGATTTATGCGAGCCTTGTGAATATAAAATAACCATAAACATAGAAATGCAGTGAAATAAGGCTTCATTTCATTAATATCAAATCACGGACATATGCTTACAAACATGATGAAAATAAAATAGCTAGAGGTCTTTGGTAGCGAATCTACGAGAAGAGATATGGCAACTATAGACCTGCGAGCGTATTACAATGAGGCTCGAGGGCCTATTTATTATGGAGAAACAATGGAGAATTCTAAACGTCCAAAAACCTAACCCTAGAAGATGAAGCGCTAAAAATATAGATTGGATTTAGGTAAATTGAGTGCATTTCAACTTCCCAAGGACGTAACGTTGGCATATATCTCCGTTTGGGGCTAAGCTTGCTCAGAAGTTCAGAACCCAAAAGCCTTGCTAAAAAATAGTAATTATGAAAAAAAGAAGCTGAAAGAGACAATGGTGGGGCCCAGAGTGGACTAGGTGGGTGGCCACCAATAACCACCTACATCACCGAGAAGAAGGAATTCAAGAAAAAGAAAGAAGCTGTTCTACGGTGTACCAACGATGAACGATGACGGAAGTAAGCCCAACGGTTGTGGAGCAAGAGTTTAATGACAAAATTCAAAAAGATGGAGTCCCTTGTGGGGAAAATACGACGGTGCAACCTTGATTGACACATACCTTACAAATTATTTTGAGTTTCCGACGTGAAAAGGCGAGGGTGTACATAGAGAATTATGCAACGAAGCAAGGCGGACAGCAACAAGAGTTACGCCGAGTTTAGGAGCATCCAACGATCCACGATATTGAACTTGAAAAATTTACCGGTGTTCAAGGGATTAGAGGAGCTGCGATGCGGTGGAAAAAATTTCTATTAGAAGGATCAGAATGGTTCTCTATGGGCAGGGAAGAAGGAAATCCAATTCAGTAGAAGACATCCATGAATTCTTGGATTGTCGGGGAGGAAGGGACGTATCATCGGCGTTCCGGATGGCATCTAAGAGGGTGAAGAATGCGGGAGACAGGACTACTATGTCAAGTATGGCACTAGAGAAGAGGAGGAAAGGAGCAAAAGATCGAATTGATCGATAGACCGAGAGGTCAAGTTCACTTTGCTACCTAATTGCTAGCAAGACAATGAGACACTATACCAAGGGAGTGCCACAGTTCACAATTTCGGTTGTGGAGCATTGTGTCAAGGAGTTAAAGGCCGAAATGGTGCTCTTTCTTGCTAAAGAATCGTTCAAAGCTTGCGAGGACAATTACAAGAGAGCGACAGTTTATTTATGGATGCTTGATCATGGCGGCCATGTGGAAATGGACCTTCCCAGAGTATCCCGGTCTTGTCGAGATAACGAGGAAGACCAACTTATGGCAATGAAGTTTGTGCCTTGGAAAGTGTCTGGGGACCCTAGCACAAGAAGGTGAATGCGAAGCTTTCGAGAGTCTTGTATGGCCGGATAGTTGGCGTCGTGATGAGTCAAAAAAGAATTCCGAAGTCTATTAGATGGATACAACGGCGAGGTATGGTTCGGGGTTACCCCTCGAAGACTTTCTTAGGCCTACATGCATACCGAATCAACGTTGATATGAGGCCCTTGAAGTTTCATATTGATGAAGTAGCCTTTCACACGGAGGTTTGTTCATGGCGGGAGTGGCGATGGAAGTCGGGGAGGGAGTCTACACGTATTTCTTTGACAAAATCTTGCCAAATCCCTTTGTCGGGAGAAACCCGGAGAGCGGCGGCGGGATGTCAAACCTACAACTCTTCTAGATCATTGAGCAACTGAACACCAAGGTAAAAAGTTTTAATAGAGTAGTTCAAGTACTAGCAAGCAATTCCGCCACCTTTCTGAAATTTTCAGAGTTTCAGGCATCCCATTCCAATCCATTTTCTAGCACGACCTCCATATTTGCACCAATACCCAATGTTTTGTTTAATTCACCACCCCAGCGACTACAACACTGGTCGGAAAGAGTAAAGGTGTGAAACCAACGGCGCAGGAAGGAAAAGGGGCCAAGGTCGCGGGACCTGGCCGTTAATTCGACCTCATAGGGGAGGATCCACCTCGATAGTTGAGTATAGGAGTACCGATCATAGAAAGAGCGATCGTCGAGCTGAAGGGACAGTTGCAGCCCCCACAACCCCATATATCCCCTCGATTTATTGAACATTCGCATTTCACCACTCCGCACCCACCAACTACCACACACCACTTCACCCATCTCTCGAACCCCACACTTCCACGCCCTCCACTTCATCGACCACTTGTGTCCAACCCGATGGTAGGGAAGAATAAAATGGGGACCATAGGATGGAATTTAACTCGGGTATAGAAGAAGTACCCCCAATTGACCAAACCATGATTCCACAAACTACCTTTCTCGAGCTTATTAACCGGATAGAGCGATCGATGGAAGAGCAGTGGTCACTCCATGACGGACTCCGCTCCAACCAGGCGGCCTAACTGGTCGAAGGGCAACCATATCTATAGATCGTCGACTCCATCGGCCTACGCACAAGCCGCCAAAATAACCGCGGGACCGGTCGTGAATCTGTCGCAGAGTGGAAAGCTACTACGTACTGAATGCCATATCGGGGTACCTCCGTGTGAGGAAATCATGGAGAAGCATGGGGCATGGCCCAAGCATGCCATTTCATTCAAATGGTAGCACGGACAATGAGAGACTCCACTCGGAGCTCTAGTAAAAATGCGAGCAACAAAACTACATATAAACATGCTTGCGAAGAGCGTGAACAAGCGAAGATGGAAAGAGGGCGATTCACAGGGAACAATTTGGAGACGGTAACCAAGTATTCCGGGATGTTTGGCCTACGGTAACGGCCCCGAAAACAACGGATGCAGCGGAAGAGATACGGAAACCAGTGTAGTCGGTCGAATTCACCTCGGGGTGGCATATTCAAATCTCCTAGCGGGAAAATGTAGAACTCAAGCGCTTGTGGACGACCCGCGTTACGACCGAAGCGAGTTTGTGTACTCGGTGCAGTTACGAAGAAACGGGGCCAAGTAATGAAAATGCGAGGAAGTTCGAGTACTACAACAAAAGAAGCATACGACCTGCGAAAGTGCAGAGGAATGCTTGATAGCCCTTACTCTGAAGGCACAACCGATCTCACTTAAACTACCAAAAAATCTCAAGAGATATCCGGAAGCCATAGACGGTGGAATCGACCAACTATGTGCACGGGAAAACATGTTGAAGTCTAGGTACAAAAAATAGAGAATTCCACATTAGGCAAGCAAGCCATCCGGGAACTCTAGCAACCCATCAAAACCAGTGCACAAATAATGCAGCAATTTTCCTGCGAGGCCCGATAGTGTCCCGACGTGTTTGGTGCCCTACCGCTAGAAGTTAGGGAAATAGTTGTCTCAAAGATCAGCTAAGGCGATGAGCTAATGCAAGGATGGTAAGCGAGGCCATGAAAACCTTCCAAGAACTCAAGGGAATCAGCTCTAACCAAAGGTCCCGAGTTGGGGCCTTTATTTGGAAAATCGGGAGAAGGGAGCGGGGGGGGGGGCGGGGAGTAGGGCGCGGGGCCGGGCGGACCCATGGAAGTAGAGACAATGTAGAACAGGTGGCTCGGGGTGAGTCAATAGGATGTAGTCGGGGCTGTTGGGGCCCCTTGTTTTGAAATTAAACAACTTTTGAGTTGCGTCTAGTATGTGGTGGTACGCAACCATGGTAGGCGAAAGGTGTCGAGGTTGCGAAAGTAAAGGACGGGTGTCATGGTTATTACGAGGTAAGCATAGATGGTGGAAGAGCATAGAAGGAAACGAGTAGTAGAACTCCCGACTAACGAAGAAACATAAGATAGCCGAGGAGGAAGAAGGGAGGAACCTTCGATCGTGCGCGGCGAACAAATAGAAGGCGGCGGCCGGCGGAAGAGAAGGTTGTTGGTGCATACGGGATCGGAGACGTGGGGAGCCACAAGAGAGCTGCATGCATTGTTTTACTATTCTCCATTCCTCTGTATTTTTGTATTTCTCTATGTCCAATAGGACTTCTTATATTATGTTACGTGCATGGTCACATAGTCGAGCCCTATAATAGCTTATTCTTGATATCGATGCTTCATATAATCGGAAGTCTTTATTTTGGTTGTACGTTATGGTCTTGAATGAATGGTTTTTCAAGCACTTTAAAATTTTGTTTACGCAATTCTGAATGCATTTTCGAGATATATGTCATGGAACGTTGTGTTGCGTTTGTTTAGACTTTTTAACATAGCGATTTTTAGAGATACGATGTCGTTGGGTTGATGCCGAGCGACTCCCTACCTTAGTAAGGTCACGTCGCCTCGGGTGAGACTCTCGGCTCTTCGGAGCGGTGAAAATGTCGGCGTGAAGCTAGACCTTCTGAGAGGACAACCTTGTTGGCCTTAACTGGTAGGGTCTTCTCTGTGAGACTTGTTCTCTGTGAGCAAAACACTTGAGGTTTCAAGATAGTACTAAGATTATGGATAGTATTCTTAGTATTCAAAGTCTCCTTATATTAAATTTGGTCTTAGTTTTCATGAAGCTTGTTAAGGAGAATCTAGTTCACAAGCCAATGATAAAGGTTCAAAGGATATCAATGAAAAACTGAAGTGTTTAAGGAGACAAAAGGTCAATTGAAAATCATGAATTTTCAAAGGAAATCCTTCGCTCACTTAATATAAAAGTATCGTCGATTCTCTCCTTTGATCAATAATGTTGAATGCTTTATATGTCATAATTATGGACATGTTGCAGCCAATTGCGAAGTAGATTTTTTTCGAGTTAGAGACGGATCGACACTACATAGAAAAGACCTTGACTCGAGACCTCGGGTTTCTTTAAGGGATATTGTTTTTCATGCGGCAATTTTGGTCATAAAACTGATTGATTGCAATAGAAGAAAGATTAGACAAACATATTATGATCCCTATGCTCCTTTTACGGTCACATAAGATGTTATACTTGTATGAAGTTTTGGCATGTAGAAGAGAATCGAGGAATAGATCAATGATTCATCAAAGTCAATATGGAAGACAAAAAGATGATAGTCTAAGATCAAAGAAAGATGGACTCACCAACATTCATGTTAACAGCAAAAAGAAAAAGAGGTAAGATGTGGTCTTGCTCTCTATGCAATTAAGAGTAAGGATGAATTGTACATTGACAACGGATGTTCTCACCACATGAATGGTGATAAGAGTAAAGTGGAATATCTCAAGAAACATCAATGCGCAAGGTTATCCTTTCAAATTATGATCTAGAAATTTTTTTGGGAAAAGGTAGAGCCATAATTAACAAAAATAGAAGAGGCAGTTAGTAGCTTATTAGTTGGAGGCCTAAAACAAAACATATTAAGTGTAGGTCAAATGGAATATAAGGGAAATGTAATTGTGTTCACATAAACCAAATCTTGAGATCATGGATGAAGAAAGTTTGGAGAGGTCATAACGAGGATACGAAACGATGATAAATTATATTTTTTAAAGATCATTCTCGCGAGATGTGAAGAAATTGAGACTCTGCACCGAAAAAGTCAATGCCCATTGCGAGTTCATCATTATTGAAAGAATATCTTCAGCGCAATATATAAAAGATGGTTTGGTAATTATGATTATTTATATTTTTGACAATGCATATGATGTGACAAAAGGAGCAAGTACGGTACCGGTTCGGTGGGAGATGGAATTGTGAAATTTTCAATATTTCAATTTACGTGTATGTGGATTACATGAACTAAAGCCACGTATACACGCGAGTTCCGCTAGATACAATTGCGAATGTTTTTTCTCGAATAAAATATTTGATGAAACAAATCAAGAACAATTTCGATATCTTCTTTAGCGATTATAATTTTCTTATCGATGGTTATATATGTTGATATGATATTAAATTTTGATTATCTACTTGATGAATATACTTTGATGAATTGGTTTGTGAAGGTGTTCGGGATGCATAGGTTTAGGGGAGCATTAGCTGAGATTAATGCATTGTTGGCAATATGTTGGTTGTGATTTATGATCTCTCTCTTGAGAAATTTTGGTCTTGGTTATAAAAATTCATATACGTAATTTGATGAAAGGTCATGTTGAGACCTATGATGTCTAAATTTTATATTCATTCACCTTGGATTTGTTCGAAATTGTAAACCCACTTGGTTGGATCATTGATGTAAGTACTTGAGTCCTTGGTGATAGGAAAGGTCATACTTGGTTGAATTATATAGTCATGTACTTCATTGAAAAATATGTGCGAAGATTCAACATGAACTCGGAAGGGAGCATGGTAAATTCGGTGCCCATCGGATCTCTGAGCTCTTACTCTGAGGAAAGAGAAACCTTCTTTTTGGTATTGATCAGCCCTTTTTCCTTGATGTCAAAGGGGAAATTGCATTGGTGTTTGAATAATGGTTATGGTTAATGTATATATACGTTGTGGTGATCAAACACCATCATGGTTGCCATCAAGTCCAAAGGGGGATATTTTTGGCAAATATGATGCAATATGTTGTCCTTGATGGCAACCTACTTGGTAAGTTTTCCTTGATGGAAACCTACTTGATAGGTTTTTTCCTTTTTGATAAGAAACCTATTTGTTAAAGATGTAAAAAATGATGTTTCTACAAGTTAGTTCGGATGTGACGAGAGAAAGGAATTCAGTTAGGATCATACAAATGATAAATATAATATGTCACAATGTATGCGAAAGGGTTGATGAAGCCAACCTGCGTACATACTACTTGGTATACAAGTAACTGTGTATACATCCATAATTAGTATATTCATAGTTATTATGAAGAGAAGTCACATATACATGCGGTTACGAAGAAGCCAAGTCGCGTATACCTTTTGCGCTATAAAATTATGATACCAGGGCATTACCATGGTATTAGCCCAAAATGTTACACCATTTTTGGGTCATCTAACTTACTATTATAAGGACCAAAGTACACCATGTAATACCAATTTTACTAAGTAAAATTGCTTTCCCCTTGTGAAAAATAACTTAGTAAACCACATTTATTAAGTTGTTTATTGTCTAAACCACGAAACCCATGAGGAAATATCGAATAAATCCATATTTGTTTGGTTTTCCTCAAGGAATAATTATTTAAACAACATTTTAATTAATATTCCTAGTCATATTTAACCCAAAACGGGAAAATTAATTAGATAAATCATTATTTATCTTATTATTTTATACATTATTATTTAAACCTTATTTAAATAATATTCCTTCTTAAATTTGACTAAATAATTTATAAATAATTAAATGAATAATTGTTTATTTGATTATTCCTCAACCACATCCTTAAAACAATAAATAAATCATTTATTATTTACAAAATAAAGGGATTTGACCAAAGTCAATTCTTTTTCCCTCCATGATATAATAAAATATTCCATAAAAGTTGGATCTTGATTTGGTTAATAATATTTTAATTATGCACCAATATCTAGAATAACTCAATATTTTGTTATAAATAGAAGGGTTTTTCCATTCATTCACTACCTTTTGTTGCTTAAAGATCACTCTAGATCTATACCCAGTCGAATTTGATCCACCATCATCGCCATATTTTGCTCCCATTTTTCTTGTGAGCTCCCTTTGAGTTCCATTTTTGTCAGGTTTCTGCACCATCGAGAGAGATTTGGATACGGAAGTGCTTGGGACTTAGACCATCATTGAGGGGAGATTTGGTAGCATCTTTCTATGTTCCTTTCCCGGGTGTCCAAAATACAAAAATTCTTTGAAAATATTCTTGTCTTGTCTATTGGATGCATGGAGCAAATCTTACTTTATTCTTGCTTAATGTCTTTTACGCATAGATCTAGAATTTGCGGCATTTATCTTAATTGACTAATTGCGGATATAAAGAAATTGGCAACCATCTTTCTTCATTGGAGACTGTTTGTTATCTGCTTGCTAAAGTGAGACTTTTCGTATGCTTGCGATTAAGATTCATACTAACCCTTTGGCGACTCCACAAGGGTTTATGATTACGACCTCTATCATTTTCATATACCTACATATCCAACTGCTTCCAAACCCTATAATTTCTCTTCGGCTTCTCTTTTTCTTTTTATTGATGTTATTTTTTAACCTATAAAACCCTAAAACATTGAAAATTCTAATTTTCGTGTGTTTTCGGACCCTATTCTTATGATGACTAGCATTAGCCACAGCTAAGGCAACATTACCAGAAACACCTCCCCCGAGGAAGTCTTGGAAGTCTGAGTCACACTTTTGGGCCAGCGCTGACCTAAACCTCAGGCATAAAAAACAGTCGGCAGGACTGAACTTTTGCGGGGAATTTTCTAGAGATTTTTGGGTTTGTCGGGCCTCTGTTTAGGGTTTCTGACCTCCATATCCGCCTATTTTGGACTTGTAGTTATTATATTTTACTCATCATCGAAATTGGGAACTGGCCCCTTTAGGGCTTTATTAGCCTCCACCTTTCGTGGAAGATTTTAGGCTAGCTGTAGGTTGTACGAAATTTGATGTGTTCAACGATTTTGGTCCGATCCCTCACCTTGAGGATCCACTTCATATTGGTTATTTATCCATCCAAAACCCCTACTTTTAGTTTTTTTTGGTTTTCCTCTAGGGTCCCCTCAGCTTCCCTCAATTTATAGCCTTTTTCCACCTCATTTACAACATTATTTCCTGCGATTTCTTGTTTTTACGCACCTATTTCCAACGATTTGACCTTTAGATGCATTTGTCCCTCTAGAATTTGAATCTATTGGTTATTTTGGTGTGTTTTGACTAGATTTTTCCCACCTACGGACTAGTTGTTTGAGAGGCTCACCTCTTTGGGTTTAGATTAATGCATTATTAGGTTGTTTATTTTATGTTATTTCAGTTTCATATCTTGTTATCTGTCGAGTTTATTTACGAGTTACACAACACACTTTTCTTTTTCTCTACAAACGTCTTGGTTTAAAAATTAAAATTTACACACCTAACACACACACCCCATGCGAAGAAGAGCTGGTTACCATCGCCGAGGCAAAAAGATTTTAACATTGTAATCAATTGATCCTGCACCTCTACGCATGTTTTGACATTTATGTCAGTTGATCCCTACACCTCCTTTCCCTTGTTGAGTCCTCTCTTCCCTTTATGTTGTGTTTATGCCTTCTTCATTGCACCCCCGGCGTTTATTTTGGAGACTTCTTGGCCTTCATCCTCATTTTCTGATGGAAAACACTCCCTACTGCACTTAGGATTCAAGTTAGTCATCCACCAAGTACGCACTGCGGCTCCTCTTTTGGTACATTGGGTTCCCCTTCTAGTTTCGCCCTCGGTTCTCCCCCTTTCACCTTCATCATGTCTAGTTCGGGACCCTAACGTGGTGGTAAGCACCAAGTACATCTTGGGAATACTACTAGTGGGACCACAACGGGAACTACCATTTGCTCCCTTGATCCCTATATGGTAGGCCTTAGTCTTCTTGATTTTAACCGGTTGATCAATGACCCTATACGCCATGACGCTAGTTGGCTTTTGCTATGCTAACCAAGCTCCCTTCCGACATCCCCAAGTCTACGAGAGATGCAGCTTGCAGAGAAGATCCTACGAACCATGTTCGACCTTTCCACATGTGGTGTTCATCTAACTCCATTAGATGATCTGTCCATCTTCGGTTGTTTCAACGTACGCTTAATGGCGAAGCTTCTAAGTGGTATGTTGATCGAGGCCTCATCCTCCCATACCACGTTTGCAACTCTTGCCCGAGCTTTTTGTCTTATTTCTTATTCCCCTTCGTTATGGCTCACTTGGTACCAAACTTGAATTCTTTCCATCGGTTCTGCGACCCGCCCTATCTGATCATGTCCGGGAATGGGTAGAGAAGAAGAGCCTATGTCGAGCCTTTACCTTTGAAGACCATGTCTACATGGAGCAGTTTCCTTAGATCCTTTTTCATGATATCGACCAAATATTTAAGATCCCCTCCAATCGGCTCTCAGTGCCTTAAAATATGGCTTTGATCTACACTCGGTCGGGTTATGTTATACCGTTTTACTACAATCTTTCTAGACCCGGTGGTGCTAATGCACGAGGCATCTCATGCCGCCGACGGTATCGTTGGAGCTCTTTCTCATCCATATCTTTCCGCCTCCCATGTATCATTTTCCTCGGGGAGAGGGCAGCACCTCCAGCACTTTTCCCCCTCCCGGTAGCATGTATCTAGGATACGGCATGCCTCCTCCTTTTCCAACCTCCTATTTACCACAATGTTACCCAACCTCCTTATTATTTGTAATCGCATCCTGGTGCTCTAGCTCCTCCAACATTAGCACCCCCACCTCCCTTGCCTTCTCAACCCCCGCAATGACCCATGACCCCCAAGGGGTGAGTTGTGTATGCACAAAAAGGGCGCGAATAATCTTTCTTACTTGCAAAAAGAAGAGGAAAGGCCTCAAATCAATCTACCCTTGCTAATCTTGGACCCAATCCCCAGGGTAATGCACTAACTCTTGCTAGCCAACAATAGGGCACTCGGCCAAAGCGGGACAACTTTGTTTGCACGAATAAGCCTTGTTCATGTTGTGGTGTTTATGGTCATTACACACATAGGTATCTATTTTACCCCTTATGTGGAGTGTGGGAAGCTCAGAAGCATCGCGAGGACAGCAGCCTCCTTAGTCACTCCCAATCTTGCGCCTAGTCGGCCGTATGTTTACTAATCCTTTGCCTCAGCCAGTTCCTTAGCTGCCCAACCACTGAAGGTCGGGCGGCCACTCAACCTCCTCCTTGGTACCTCCAATTACCGAATCGTCATGATGAAACTCGACAAACCTATTACGGTGACCTCGACCTTCGGACTCGGTCTTGTGTACCAAGCCTCCGCTACGTCTGTCCCAGCCCCCTTCTTGAGTTCTCTGAGCCTCTTTCGAAAAACAATGGTATTTTGATCCCTCAACCTAAGGTAGAGATTCATGCCTAGTCCTAAGGGACCATTAGGCCTAAATTCTACTTCCCGGAAAAGGCTGCCCATTCATGCCGTATAGTAGATGATTTGGCACAATCCTCTGTTTGCCATCTCAACGCTAGAACTCCTCCCGATCCTTGCCCTTCACAAGAAAAGCTCTATTATCTTCCATGGGCACTATAGATCCTTTAGATGATCTTGATCATCTTCGATGTTGACCAATCATAACATCCTCATTCTGCTTTCGTCACCTTCCAAATCCCGAGTCAAGATCCGGAATGCCAACGTTTTCTGTTGTATCTTTTGATGAGGGGCATCCACTTGTGTGATGTACGCTTTGATTTGGAAGAAAATCATATCACGGTTAGAACCTTCCTTTATCGATCTCACAGAGTGTGGGATGGCCACTCCATAGAAGCCCATTGGCATATTCATAATTTCCTATTACTCTTGCGGGCAAAATCATTTGAATTGATGTAGAAGTCATTGATGCCCCCCTTAGATTACAACATTATATTGGGTTGTAGCTACACCTTATGTGATGTTTCTTATCCTATCTGCGGTTCACCGCAGATGTCCCCTTCCCTCATAATGGAAATATAGTCACCAATGACTAGATTAGCGCATATTACTAATCGAAGTCTCGGACCTCACACAGTGCATCATATCTTCGGTGGCCAATAAGAAAACCATTGATCCTTGACCGAGTGTCTCACCCGAGTCTCCCCAAGGCTCCTCTTTGCTTGGTACATTCCTTGGTCTTCCTCCTCCTATCTCGATCCCAGCTCATCGGAATGTTTGCATGATGCAATCATCTCGAGCTTTCCACAAGAGGCCCGCTTTGGCTAGTCGGCGGCCATTTGCCCTCGGTAACTTGCTCCTAGCACTTCTATTTGTATACAAGGACCCCCTCCTCCTAGCCCTCACTTGTAGGCCCAGTATCATGAACCTCTCTACCATCCTGGAATGATTTCCCTCCCGGAGCCTTAATCACATCTTGGAGCCATCATGCAGCCCATTACCCCTCTGAGTCGAATCTAGTTCCTAGCTCACCTCTGATGTTCTCTCGGTACTGTCATGGCTACCTTATCCCTTCCTAACGACCCTTGGGATTTTTTATCACCAGTACCTCAATCTCCCGAAGTAGCTACCCCGCCTGGTCAACCCAAACCTCATCTTGCTTTGACCCGGTCAGCGGGTCCCATGACTCCTCTAGCTACTATCGTGCCTTAGCCACCTCACGGGAACCTTCTCTGTTGCGACAAATTGGGTAAAAAGGGAAAATGTGCAGAAGGAACCAAAAGACAAGGCTGCCCCAAGCTGACCCTACTCCTCCTTCGCCTCCAAAGCCTTGTGCTTTGTGTGATGTCATCAGTCATAACACCCATACTGTCTTGAGTTGCCTCGTATCAAGCCCATGGTTAATGTTGCTTTCCACGAGTCTATGATGCATTGAAGCCTATGTTTATTCCTTATTATGACCAAGAGCTGTAAGACTATTCACACCAACCAACCTTGTACTTCTGTGAAATCCATGGCCATTATTCCCACCATTTCCCCGCCTCACACATTCACCAGCGCCCCGGTATTTCGAGTACGAGATTGAACATAGCTAGTCCGCCTCTCCCGTCCTTGTAAGGTATCGCCGGGCCAGCCTGAGGATTTAACCGCTCCCATTTACATTCCCCATCACGATGTTGAGATGACGAACTGTGGCCACCATCCACTACCTATCTCATCCCATGAGACCCTCGGTGGAAGCTTTTTCTAAATCTTCCCCTTTTGTTTTGCTCGACCTCCTTCCAATGATCGCCCTCGGCTCAACATCGGTAGATCCTTTATCTGCTTGTTTTCCGTCACCACCCGTGACAATGCGCACGTGAACCTTTCTTCTCATGATGATGAGTCGAGTAGCTTGTGTCATGTAGTCTCTCTTCCTCCAGTCACCCCATCTTCTATTATGATGAAGACATCATGAAAGCCTTGTCCACCCACGACTTCATATTTCTTGCCCATAAGAGGAATGGCACCATTTTGTGTCTATAGTGACTTTCATGGCAACCTGGCTTACACCCAAGGTATCTCCCACACACCACCTTCCGTCGGTGTGTGGGTGGTAGACATCCCTACCTGGATCCTCCCTCTAGCAGTGTTTTTCGATTTCTACTTTCCTCGGGTTGCCGAATTATTCATCATCCTCCCATTTGTTGTCTGTGGCACCTTTCGAGATGGACCTCCCGTCCACACCTTATATCGATTATGCCGATGAGTAGTCGCTACTCACGAGAATCTAGCCTCGGCGAGGTTGGGCCACTGCACCCCCTTTCATTTGCTTGTTCTCTCAAATGGTGTATGCATCGGCCTTGCCACCAATAATCGAAGCCGAATATGATGCGGTGCGAGGTTTATTAGTCGATACCCTTTCCCATTGCATCACTCCACCTTCACATTCGTTTTAGATTCCACTGCTTCTTGTCATGCGATTGAATGGTGTTTATCGTGTGCATAATCCTATCCTTTTTAGAAGATATTTATGAGTGAATATTTTGATGCGTGAATTTGAAATCATTACATTCGATCATGTATCTAGAACAAAAAATCACTATGTAGATAACATTGAAAATAATATTCTAGATTGGCACTTAGCACACGCATTTAACACAAGAAAATAACATAAAATCATCGAAAGCAATGCATATCCATAATATGTATTACGTATAACATGTTTTAGGAGTTACATTAAATACGATACATATGACATGCCCATAACATCATTACAAAAACTTCGGAAATGAGGGCACCACACTGCCCCTACACCTAATCACTATCGGAGGATCTTGAGCCAATGTATCTACTCCTGCGGCTCATAGATCACACATCCCATTTGTCCGGCCATCGCCATGCGGCGCGGCCCCTGCAGCTCCAGAGGGTAGACCAATACATGGCTCTATGTATTGGTCATCTAAGTCTTTCCGTTTGTGCTTTGAAACACTTGTGAAGCCTCTCACATATATGATGGATGTCCTCCGGAGGGCCGTGCATCCTCATTTTGTGGCGCTCTCACTCCACTAGGTCCTGCCGGCTCTGATATTGCGGGATATCCCATATACTTGGAAATTTTGGTTTTACCGGTGCGGTATCTACATACCAAAAGTGAAAGAATCGGTACCATATACAATATTCTATAACTTTAAAATGCACATAAAAATTTAGCAACTTGTCACTTACCATCGGGCCCCCATACTCGACCAAGCGGTAGTGGCAAGTTCGGGTCCCCACAATAACTCATCCCACTATAGGGATAGTCGTTTATGTATAGTGGCATCTGATCCCAATGGGAAAAGAACTTCAGTTGGAGCACCCGTTCGACTGCCCCACCTCCTCCTCTGCACAATAGCCACCCCCACCGACACATCTGTTGGGTATGTGTTATATTCTTTCCACGACTAAGCACGCGTGGGGGGGTAAGAGGGGGGGCGGTAGCCCCCCCTGTCGGGGTCCGGGGCAGCGCCCCGGCGAAAATTTTTGGTCCTTAATTTCCGGTGGGTAGTTCGTGTCCATGGTTTTGTGCATGGTTTTGCACATGGTATTGGGGTACGATGGTTTTCGGCCCCTGGTATTTTTGTAGATCCGGTCAAGGGAACTACGGTTATGTTCTAATCCAGGGTTTATGGATTGGGGTTTATGTATGCTTCGACATGTATATATATGTGTGTTGTAACACTAAAAGGAATATAATGAAAAATCAAGCTCGTCGTCTCGATTTAGGATCCAGGGGAAAATCTCTGTGTTTATCTATTTTATGTTTTATGCTCTCGCTATTGTTTATTTTCTGTTATAAGATTCGTGTGTAGATAATTTCTGTTTAGGGTTAAAGCCTACATTTGGTATCAGAGCTGTTTCAGATTCAAGGGGACGCCTTTGTTGTTGAGGGATTTTTGCTTGGGCCTGAGGTAGACCCTGTTCAGTGGGAGATCTGTAGGATCGATTCTTGCTGTGAAGGAAGATGGCGAGCGGCGGGAAGATAGAGATCGAGAAATTTAATGGTCAGAGTTTTGAGTTGTGGAAGCTCAAGATGGAGGATCTGCTGGTGGATAAAGATCAGTGGATCGCAGATCCAGGTACTAAACCAACGACAATGTCAGATGAAGACTGGAAGAAATTGGATCGGAAGGCTAAGAGCACAATACGGTTGTGTGTCTCAGATTCAGTATTGTTGAATGTATCTGGGGAAGCTACGGTGAAGACCTTGTGGGAAAAGTTAGGGACTTTGTACCAATTTAAGTCTCTGGTGAATAAGTTGTTCCTGTAGAAAAAGTTGTATAACCTGAGGATGAAGGATGGAGATTCGGTGACAGAGCATTTGAACGCCTTCAATACTGTGGTAAGTCAGCTGTCATCTGTTGATATTAAAATCTCAGATGAAGATAAGTGCATCAGTTTGTTGTGTTCTCCACCAGACTCGTGGGACAGTCTGGTTATTGCAATAGGTAGCAATACAACTACCTTGAACTTTGATGACATTATCTCAGCCTTGCTGTCGGAGGAAATGAGACGGAGAAATATGGAGGATCAGAATGGAGATGCCTTATCTGTAGGAGGAAGGTCCCAGAACAGAAACAAGAATAAGGTTTCGAGTGGGAGATCTAAATCTAGAGGGAGATCTAAATCTCCTGGAAAGTTTGTAAAGGTGTGCTGGAAATGCGGAAAGGAAAGGCACTACAAAAAGGATTGCAGATCTAAAGCTCCTGAGAAAGGAAAGGGATCTGAGGATGCTTCTTCTGCAGAGGCAAAAACCACCTTGGATGAAGGTGGGGATGTGTATTTGGCTTCCTCTTCAAATACACATGTAGATCATGAGTCATGGTTGATTGACTCAGGTGCATCCTTTCACTTCACTCCCCATAGGGAGTGGTTCTACGAGTATGAGAAATATGATGGTGGTGATGTCTTCCTAGGGGATGATAGGAAGGCCATAATCGTCGGACGTGGAAAGGTCAAGCTGAAGCTGCAAGGTGGGAGGATTAGAACACTTCCTGGTGTTCTGCATATTCCTGCATTGGCCAGAAATCTGATTTCTGTAAGCAAGATGGATGATGCAGGTGTAAAAACAGTGTTCGAGAAAGATGCCTGCAAGATGGTTCGTGGAGCACTGGTATTAATGCGGGGAGTTCGGACTGGAACTCTGTACAAGCTACAAGGTAGCACAGTTATTGATGGGTGTAACAGTTCTGTGGTTCCTGAAAGTGGGACGGAAAGCCTAGCTGTGTCTGGAGAAAAGACCATGCTATGGCATCAAAGGCTTGGACATGTTGGAGAGAAGGGCCTTCGGATACTGCATAGAAATGGTATGGTAGAAGGTATGTCTAATTGCTCTCTGGATTTTGATTTCTATGAAAATTGTGTATATGGGAAGCAGAATCGGGTGAGTTTTCCTTCTGGTGCTAAGAGGGCGAACAAGATATTAGAACTTGTGCACAGTGATGTGTTTGGACCTGTGTCAGTTCCATCACTGGGAAAGTCTGTGTACTATGTTTCATTCATAGATGACTTCTCAAGGAATACAAGGATATATTTCTTGAGGAAGAAATCTGAAGTCTTTGACAAATTTAAAGAATTTAAGGCTCTGGTGGAAAACCAGACAGAGAAGAAGATAAAGGCGCTGAGGACAGATAATGGTGGGGAGTTCTGCAAGAATGAATTTGAAGAGTTCTGTAAGAAGTGTGGTATAGCACGGCAGAAGACTACTCCATACACACCTCAGCAAAATGGAGTTGCAGAAAGAATGAACAGAACACTGATTGAAAAGGCAAGAAGCATGCTCAGTGGTACCGGGTTAGGACAAGAATTCTGGGCAGAGGCAGTGGAGACTGCATGTTACTTAGTTAATAGATCACCTTCATCAGCGTTGGAGGATAAGACTCTACATGAGGTATGGACTGGTAAGAAACCCTCTCTTTCACATCTAAGGGTATTTGGATGTGATGCATATGTACATGTTCCAAAGGAGAAAAGGACCAAGTTGGATAATAAATTTTAAAGGTGCATCTTTATTGGGTATAAGGATGGTTTAAAGGGTTGCAAGCTTTGGAACCCAGAAACAAGGAAGGTTGTGTACAGCCGAGATGTGGTGTTTAGAGAAGTGAAAGATGTTGTTAAACATGAAGTCCTACCAAAGGAACCTGAGAAGATAGAGTTTGAGCTAAAGGAGGATGAATCGGACTCTACAACAGAAGAATACTCAGAAGATGAAGAGCCACAAACTCCAACTTTGAGAAGATCAGTTCGGGAAAGAAGGCAACCAGAAAGGTATAGTCCATCTGCTTTCTGTTCAGGTTTTGCTTTAACTATAACTGATGATGAACCCAGAACTGTCAGGGAGGCAGTAGATTCAGAGGATGGAAAACTATGGAAGGAGGCCATGGTTGATGAAATGGCATCCTTGCACAAAAATGATGCATGGGATTTGGTGGAGTTCCTGGCTGGAAGGAAGCCCATTGGGAGTAAATGGGTGTTTAAGAAGAAGATGAATGTAGAAGGAAAGGTGGAGAAATACAAAGCTCAGTTGGTAGCGAAAGGTTATTCCCAGGTGCCGGGAATTGATTTTGGTGATATTTTTTCTCCTGTTGCCAAGGTTACTTTTATTAGATTACTTTTATCTGTTGCTGCTGCTTTTGATTTTGAGATAGAAAAGATGGATGTGAAGACAACTTTTCTTCACGGGGATCTAGAAGAGGAGATCTACATGAAGAAACCTGAAGGCTTTATGGTGAAGGGTAAGAAAGAACTGGTATGCAGGTTGAAGAAGTCTCTGTATGGGTTAAAACAGTCACCAAGGATGTGGTATCAGAAATTTGATACCTATATACGGAGACTTGGCTTCACCAGAAGCAAGGAGGATCACTGTGTTTATTTTAAATTAATTGGTGACCGTGTTATTTATTTGGTCTTGTATGTGGATGATATGTTGTTGATTGGAAATGACAAAGAAATTATCCAACATTTGAAGACCCAACTGTTCTCCAAATTCGACATGAAGGATCTGGGTGCCGCAAACTATATTTTGGGCATGGAAATTAAGAGAGATCGGGCAAAGAGGAAGCTCTGGTTAAACCAGAGGAAGTATGTCGAGACTATATTGCAAAGGTTCAATATGCAGGATAGTAAACCGATGAATGTTCCTATTCCTGTAGGTGTAAAGCTGTCTGCTGAACAGTGTCCCAAGACACAAGAAGAAGAGGAGTATATGTCCCGTGTTCCATATGCAAGTGCAGTGGGTAGCCTGATGTATGCAATGGTCTGTACTAGACCAGTCATTGCACATGCAGTGGGAGTATTGAGCAGGTTTATGTCAAACCCAGGGAAGGAGCATTGGACAATAGTGAAGCGGGTTTTCAGATATTTACGTGGCACTAGTGATTATGGCTTGTGCTACCAGGGAAGACCAGGATTGGAAAGAATGTTGGAAATTCATGGTTTTGTTGATGCAGACTGGGCTGGAGATCTAGACCAAAGAAGATCTACAAGTGGGTATGTGTTTAGCCTATTTGGAGGCGTAGTCAGTTGGATGAGTAAAAGACAGTCTGTAGTGGCTCTTTCAACTACAGAGGCAGAATACATAGCAGCCACTCATGCAAGCAAGGAAGCAATTGGTTGCAGAGATTGTGTTCAAGTATGGGGTTGGTACAGCAAGCTATAAGGATAGACTGTGATAGCCAAAGTGCAATTTTCTTGGCTAAGAACCCTGCTTATCATTCAAAGACAAAGCACATTGATGTTCAATATCACTTTGTTAGAGATATGGTCGAGGCTAAAAGGGTGTTGCTGGTAAAGGTGGACACTTTGAAGAATGTTGCAGATGCATTGACAAAGTCTGTGAGCACTCAGAAGTTCTCTTGGTGTAGAGAAACAATGGGTGTTGAAGAATTGGGCCAATGACTAAGCCCTCCTATGGCCCCCCGTGGAAAGAAAACAACAAGTGGGAGAATGTTGGGTATGTGTTATATTCTTTCCACGACTAAGCACGCGTCCATGATTTTGTGGGTAGTCCGCTTCACATGGAGACCTGGTTGACAATGGCACTCTACAATCTCCATGGGTAGTCCATGGTTTGGTCCTTAATTTCCGGTGGGTAGTCCGTGTCCATGGTTTTGTGCATGGTTTTGCACATGGTATTGGGGTATGATGGTTTTCGGCCCCTGGTATTTTTGTAGATCCGGTCAAGGGAACTACGGTTATGTTCTAATCCAGGGTTTATGAATTGGGGTTTATGTATGCTTCGGCATGTATATATATGTGTGTTGTAACACTAAAAGGAATATAATGAAAAATCAAGCTGGTCGTCCTGATTTGGTATCCAGGGGAAAATCTCCGTGTTTATCTATTTTATGTTTTATGCTCTCGCTATTGTTTATTTTCTGTTATAAGATTCGTGTGTAGATAATTTCTGTTCAGGGTTAAAACCTACAACATCTTGGGCTCCCTCAGGTCCCCATCCTAGATCTGTATGCGAGGTCTAAATGTCATGATCTTCTCAAAGAAGAGCGAGCACAACACTCTACCATATGCATAGTCATGGTTCACTTGTCACTTGCATAGCGAGAACTATCATTTGAACGACGACAACATCATCTGGGACCACCCATAGTAGGTCCCACTCAACACACCCTCCACAAGCATCATACGCCTCAGTGATGTGGTGGAGTGCACATTTGCCTAGGATGCGCGGCACGGGTCTCTAACCTCTCTAAATCCCAGATGGGTATCCATGTCCCCTTCACATGGAGACTTGGTTGACAATGGCACTCTACAATATCCATAATGTTCCGCCCTCGCGGTAACAACGGCAGTATTCCTACCATCCCAAGTGGTGGGAGACCGATCGGAAAATATATATCCTGGACCATCAACTCGTCTAGGTGCCCTGCACTATAAAGACCTCATGGTACGGATCCCGATAAATGAAAATCTAGGCCAACTCTCCAACTCTCATCGAAAGGGTTCTCCACAAAATTTAGAACCCAAAACTGTCTGCCTTTGCGGACACCTTGGTCCTCTCGGATCACGTACTTGATGTGTCCGGGTCCCTCTCTCCTCTAGTTGATCCGTAGTCTGCCATATCTACACAAAACCATCATATTTGTCGGTGTACAAAAGGAGAGGCGCATGTAACCACACACAAACCCAACTCTCGGCCAAAAAAACAACACAAAAATCCTCTCTGTCGAGGTCACACTTTTTTGCCCAAAACCTACTACCCCGGGTCATAAAATGTGCCCCAAAGAGTGTGACTTAGCGTTAAGAAGGAGCGGTACGTTCTGAGCTGCGGGCACCTAAGCTGAACTTTCAATTCAACGAAATGAAAAGAGTAGAGTTAGGCCTCTTACTGCAACTAATGGATCTTGATTCCAATGGTCGTTTGTCCACTACGATCGCCGCAAGATTTATGACCTTCTCTCCTCTCTACATTCACCACAAATCCTCTTGCAAATGAGTGAATTTGGAGGGAAAATGCCTTATTAAAAGAGAAACCCACGATTTTCTTTCTCCTGAAAACGCGGCCAAACAATAGCTAAGTTTGACAAATTTTCTATACCGTTGGAAAGCTCTCATCGAGCCCTCAAATGGGTATACGGTAGTTTTGTGATTTGATAATTCACTGGACACATTTTGTCCAGAAGGTCACTTCACCACTCCTCAAAATTGAATTTCTTAGCAGAAACCGCAGCAGGAGCTGCTTGCTTCCATACTTGTCCATGCTCGTTTTGATTTCATCGTGAGGTGTTGGGATCTGTGATTTAGTAGAGTGGAATACTAAATGACAAGGCAAAATATAAACTTGATCTTTAGAGATCTAGGATCTAGGCCTCCTAGTCTCTCGAGAGGATCTCCCAATTGTTTGCAAGGTAGAATATGACTTGTTTTTCTTGTAAAAGGTTGATTTTAGGCTAGTAATTAAGCATGAGTTTGTTTGATTGTTTGGTTGGACATGATGATCTAGAGCGGCATAGATAGAAAATCTACGACTCATTGGAAAATGGAGTCAAGTAGAAGTTTGTAACAAGTTTTTAGATGAATCATGGGTATCAAAGGAAAATATAACTTGGCTATTGGATCTACAAAGTCTTTCGGGTGAAATGAAATGAACATTAAGGGTTTAGAATGAAAATTAGAACTAAGGGCAATTAAGAATCCTTAATTATATGTACTTCTCAACAAGGGAGTAAAACATCATTTGAACATGAAGAGGTATTTAATAGACAAGGCTAGCCATGAATTCTACAAACCACACTTCGGCAAATAACAATTTCAAGACAAAAATTTCAAATGAAATATAGGAGCAGTCGAGAACACTCTATTTCATCCAAAGATTTCACTCTCGAGGATAAGAAAACATTCAAGATTCACAAATAAACGCATTCATAGAAGAGGGAACTCCTAGACATCTCGATTACGGCTATAAAGACCTTCAAAACAATTATTTAGCCAGAACAAAGGGTATGATCAAAACACCTCTTTGGCGGTAATAAACAATGGTACTTTAAAGGGAGACTTTAAAACAGTTTTAAGTGAGTAAGTAAAGGGGAAAACCATAAATCATTCTTGAAATAAACTATTTGAACTATTATTGAAATAAAGCTTGGGGTTGGGAAAAGTAGTCAAACTACTCAATAAAACCTTTAGCATATGAAAACATAAAGATAGTGAAGAGTAAACGGGTCTAAGGTGCTTGTAGGAGACATTTCTTAGCCTAAAATTTTACTCTAATGCAACGAAAATGATGAAGAGAATGGAAAATAGGAAAAACATTAACGGGTTTAGAATACTTCAACAACGGCCAAGCTCGGGGATCCAATGGCCAGGCTTTCTCCATCAACAAACGAGTCAAAACATCCACGAGGTTCTAGAGCATCAAATTTCTTTCAACAATGAGAACTATGTATTACTTCAAGTTATCAAATGCCCACCTTCCTGATGAGTTCCGGTGTAGTATTTATGCGCGTAAATGAGGAGGTGGAACTATGTTTTAGGGTTCAAATGTCATTTATGATAGAGTAAATATGTTCACGACCTTGATAACCATGCAAGGCGTAAGGTAGGAACATCTGTAGATGCCTCTCTATTTTAATACTTTGTCTTTACTCTAAGATAAAGATAAGTGGAAAAGGTTGACTTTTTAAGGCTTTATCTTATCTTTTACAATAGCGTACGACGGTTTTAAATATCTTCTTTAGTGTAATAAACGCTAATTTTTCCCTTTGGGATAGAAAGTGGGCCAAAGGTGTCGAGTTTGATATATTAAGGGAATAACTACTCCTTTTGATGTATTTGGTTGCTTTAGCCTAAGTTTTCTTGATTTAATCATAAAGCTGCTCTTTAGGCCCTTTAGCATGGGTTTGCCTTTTTAGGTGATCATCGTTGTCCCCTTTCCCTTTATTCTTTGCTTTAAAAATTTGTTTATTTGTTTTATTCGTTGACCTTGAGCCTTTATAATCATCCTTTGCTGACCTTTTTAATACTTCTCAGACTCCTTTTAAAACTTGTTCCTCTTGTCTTTAATCTTGCTTCTTTGAAAAGCTAATTTACGCTTTATCAACCCCAACTTGCTAATTAACACTGCCTCGTCGTTCTTCCTCTATTTTGTTAAAGCATTTGTTTTATTCTTTAATCCTTTGACGCTAGTTTCTTTCTTGATCTTTTCCTTTTTTTTTTTAAATTGGACATGTATCTTTGGTGTCTTGGGTTTTGATCGATCATCCAATGTTTATGAAAAATTTGATTAAAAAAACTTGGAATTTACACATTGATAACTCCTTTTACGTATTATTTGGGCTTGAGGAGGTGGTGACCTTCGGCCTGTCCTTTATGAACTATGGGAAGGGTTTTCGCCCTTAGAACCACCATCAAATCACATAAAAAAAAAAAAAAATGTTATAAAACCTGCTGACGTGGATAAAGTTTGCTTTAGAGCTCGACGAGAGGGTAGAGAACGTGAGGAGGAGGAAAATGTATGCGGGAGGAGTTTACGGCTGGAAAAACTGCTTGAAAATAGGGTTTACAATTGAGTTTTGGCACGAAATAGATGAAAGTGGTTTTGGGAGGAGGAAGCCACGAATGGTTTCTCACGCTTGCGAGAGTGGTAAGAGGTTTAGCTTGAAATGAGCAGCGATATCATTTATCGAAGCGACACGTGTCCTCCCAAAACCACTGATTTCGCGTGGAAAATGCGCGATTAGTTTCATTGAAGTTTTGAATGCAACCGTGTTGGGACCATTAGATCTCGGGCCAAAGATCAATGGTAATGAATGAGCACACAAAATGTTGGAATTTGCGTGGTGGACGGGCGGTGGGACCAAAGTGACGTAAACAGAATTTTTACGGTAGTGGGTTTATGTGATTAGCGGGGTTGGATTTCGGGAAGATTAGTGGCTAGTCGAGATCTTATAGATCAACGGCGAAATTACGCATTTGAGGGGATGAATGGATAGATATTAGTCGGGAGGATGGAGGGTGAAGGGGAGATGATCATAGTTGAATTTATATGATGAACGGTTGAGATTTCCCCACAGGTGGTAAGGCGAGAGGGAGAAGGAGTAAATAGAATTTGGGAGGAATGGTAGGCATTGGATCGGGACCCAAGGCCTTGATAAATATCATTCAAGGAAAAGGAAACGGAAGCGAGAGGAGGGAGTAAAAGAGGTGAGTAAAGTGGTAACCTTCGTTGATCTTGGTAGATCAAAGGTGGGGATGAAATCGGAGGTTGAATCATCGGCATAAAAAGGTGAAGGAAAATGAAGAAAAAACAAGATGAATGCCGATGTCGATGGGGGATTAGAGAACGGGAAAGGAAAAGGGTCCAGGTGGAGGGAATAGGGGACCGAGAGCTAAAGTAACAAGGGCTAGGATTTAAGCCCTCGGGAGATCGGTCCATCGGAGGAAAAAGGTAATGGAAGAAAACTTGCCGAACGCCGATGCGTGATGGCGATGAAGCGCTAGCCGTCGGATCTTAGGGAGAATCGACTATGGAGATTTCGTCGGGGAGATCGGCCATCGAACAAAGAAAATGTGGAAGGGGAACTTGGGGGAAATGTATACAGCCCGATGTTTGAAAACGTGATGCGATGAAGTGGTTGGGGCTTCGCATCGGCGGAAAATTTTTTACAAAGGAAAAATGGTCGCGGGGAAAGTCGAAGGGCCGAAATGCGATGGCTTAGCGCTTTGGTCGCGGCGCAAGGTTTTATGGCGGGGAAGGGAAGGGAGCTTAAGCCAAGGGGGCTTAAAGTCTTATGTATAAAAAAATGGTCGGAAATAGGCTAAAAACATGGGTTTTTTGGCTTTTAAAACTTGGTAGGTTAAAAAAGGCCAAATTGAACAAAATAAAAAGGAATAAATGGTCTTAAGGGGATTTGGTAGAATTTTTTTTAGGGAGAAAGGAGGATAATGAAAGAGTAAAAATGGGGGCATTTTTTAGAGAGGGAAATGGACTAATAAAAACTGAGAGATAAAATAGCACTGGCTCGGCTTCTATTTGAAACAACGGGATAACCTTTTAGAAGACACCGATGAAACTTTCGGTGAACTAATGGACTTAGGCTAATGAAGCGAGTGAATTTCTAGAACTCACAATGTTTCTTCAAATATTTTTTTCTAGAAATGCGAGTTTTTCAACTTCGAGATAAAGTCCAAAATTATGGATGACTAACGGTGGCTCCACTTGGGGGACAACTATCTTTTTAAGGTGTCTAGAACCTCAGTTATCAATCTTCGGCTTTCGACGGACAGTCACCTCCTCCATTGGAAAAATCTATTTTCTTTCTTCTTGATATTTCTCTGAAAAGACAATTTTATCAATGCAACATGTAATCTCTTTTTAAAACAACATCTCTACCTACTCAATCTTACTCTTCCTAGCATTTTTTATTTTGTGGGTGCACTTGGACTTAGAAATCCTTCCAACATCTTTATTTTGAAAACAAGAAAAACTAATTTAAATCTGCACGATTTATTCCAAGAGTTGATTAATTTGTTTAACTCTTTTATTTCTACCTATACTACTATTTGTCATGATTAAAAACGTATGACATATCTTATTCTCTACATTCTAAAACATAAATTTAAAATATAGCTAAATCGATTAAACATACGATTTGCTATGGTGTCACTATGTTGTATGTACAAGTGCACATAGAATTTATTTGCGAGAACAATAAAACAAAATTGTGAAGGCTTAAAGTACGAAAATTATAAACATCCTTCTATTCTTTCCGGCCCTGGTTTGGTCTATTTAGAATATCTTTTCCTTTCCTTGGTTTAGATTTTGAGTTTGTTTGAACCATTCTTTTCTATCCTAACCTATTTTACGATAAGCCAGATTATATGGTTTGGCAAATATTCTACTGCCTATCAACATGAAATTGAAATTTACTCAATCATGTTTAAATTTGTATGATTGAATAATTACAAGTAGTGGCATTTGAGCTTGCACACAAACATTATTAAAAAGTAAATCGGAAACAGAACCATGATTTGTCTTTTGTGAGGCATCTTTATCTATCTCTTTGGTTGTTTTAAGCATGTGGAACCAATATCTTTCAATTTCTAATCTATCTTTCTTTGAATAAGTTAAGTCTGAAATAATGTTTTATTAATCAAAGTTTCTATAACTTATCAACATAAATTTAAACATGTTCAACATATGATTAGGCTAGATATTAAACAAGATATAATTTTGGATTAGCAGTGGCATTTAGACTTGCTCACTTTCGGTATCACTATTTTTCGGGTATGGGGCTTGTACCTTGTTTTTGAATCTGCCCTCTTTTTCCTTTTCCATTGTTTTATTGTTTTCTTTTTCAAATTTAAAGAGCAATGTTATGTCTGATGAAAAAGTTTTTGAAACTAATATTCTTGGCGAAATAGTGCTTGAGCATCATTTTGCCATTGAAAAAGACCTCCAAATATGTCTTTTCCATTCGGCTCTTGTAGAAAGAATGCATTATGACTGATGAATGAATAATGTGGGAAATTTCCACGAGATTCTCAAATTTGCCATGTTTTCCCTTTTCTTTACTCCCAGAATCCCAATTTAGAACTACATTTCCAACTTGGAAATCATTTCTTTAATCCTCTTGTCAAATAAATTCTTGATGCTTTCTTGGACTATTTGTGTTCTTGCTATACACTTCCTCTGCGAATTCTTTGTCAAATGAATGGTGCGATTTATCATACTGCATATCATTTTCCTCATATTGTTCTTCTTGGAGGAGTTTCTGAAGTTTGGAACTCCTAGAGAGGTGGGAAGATTGCATCCATGCCATAAAAAAACTGATAGGGAGACATATTTATTGACTTTTTGGTGGTTAATCTATCAACCCATAAAGTATAAATAAGCTTACTATGCCATGATTTTTGATTCTACTCCAACGATTTTTGATAGTAGCCAAAGAGGCTCTTGTTGGAGGATTGACTAATCCATTTCCTTGAGGATAGTAGGTAGTGTAATGACCCAAAGTAATATGATACTTATGGCGAAGTCGACCATTATTTTAGACTTGAAGGTAGCAGCATTGTCGCCTTGATAATTTTTTCTAGGACAATCCAAATGTTTGGATAGTATATTGGTTTCAAGGAACTTGATAATGACGAGTCAGTAGCATTCCTAGAAGGTATGACTTCTATCCACATGGTAAAATAATCCCGGTGGAAGTGAGGATCCACTTATGTTAGGATGATGAAGATGGGTGAATCTCTCCAATGAAGTCAAACCCCATTGTTGAAAATGAGCCTCAACACTAATGAAGGGATGTAAGGGTAAAGGTAGGGAGTTTTCTTTTGCCATAAAAAAAATGGCTTATATGGCAAGACATGACAAGTTTCGAGTGTGCGGGAAAAGGTGGGCCAATAGTAACCGGATGCGAGGAATTTATTTGATGTAGTCTTCATTAAAGATGTCCTCCACATTCTCCCTCATACTGACTCATGCATGATTTTTACTGCATCTATCTCAAGAAAACATTTAAGCAATATTGCAAAAACATTTTTCCAATATAAAATATATAATATGCAATAATTTAAAGCCATACATTTCAAAAACCTAGCTTTAGTTTTAGACGAGAGAAGGAGAGTGTCAGATAAAGCAGCACATATATGATATCAACGTACCAAGGTAAATTTAGAAAAGTTTCTTCAATAAATAGAGTTGTGAATTCTTCTGTTTCTTCCAAAACATCAACCATATTCATATCTAGTGCTTGGAAGTTTGATTCAGCCATGAATTTTGCTAATCCCTGCCCTTTGATTAGTTTGGTGGGCCTGATTTCTAAGTCATATTCTAGAATAATAGCAATCCATTTCCCCTTTTACCATTGAGTCTTGACTTAGAATATCTTTGTTTCCTTTGATATGTGGTCAACCCGATGATGTGAGAATGTAAATTGTATACTCTGAAGTCTTTCAATGCTTTTACCAAGGCTAAGGCTTGCTTTTCCATGATGTTATACTTGAGTGGAGCATCTCTCAACACCCTGCTAAAAAATGATATTGGTTGTTCTTGCCCCATAGTGTTGTTTTGTAGTAAAATTGCAACCATTGTATATTTAGATGCAAAAGAAAAGATGTAGAAATCTTTGGTGAAATCAGGACTAATAAGAACAGGTGTTTGGGTTAGAGCTTGTTTTACCAGTTCAAATGATTGTTTAGCTTGTGTTGTCCATTTAACACCTATCTCTTTCTTTAGCATATTTGTGATATTTCTTAATAGCTTCAGTAAGGTTAGGATGAATCTCCTTAAAAAATTTATCTTCCCGTGAAAAGATTGTAATTCTTAGGAGTTTCTAGGATGGCTGATTTTCAATATGCCATCAATCCTTTACAAGGTCTACTTTGATTCCCTCTTTAGAAATTATGTGGCCAGAAGATTTCCTTCTTGGAGACCAAAGTGTATTTTTTGGGATTCAAGATAGCCATATTTCCTAAATTTCTCAAAAATTTCTTTAAATGAATTAAATGTTCTTCATCAATTTTGGAGAAAACGGTAATGTCATCAAGGTATACGATTATAAAATAGCCTATGTCTTCGAAGGCTATGTCCATGGCATTTTGGAAAGTGGCCCTTGCATTCATTAAACCAAATGGAATTTTGACACACATGAATGTGTCCCAAGGTGTAGTAAAAGCAGTTTTATGTTGATCACTTGGGAGTACTAACACACGATTGTAACACGAGAACCCATCCAACAATGAAATTATTTTAGACCCAACCACCCTTTGAAGTATGATCCATTTTTAGCGAGGGGTAGTTATCTTTAAGGGAGGCTCTAGTTAGATTCACGAAGTCAATGCAGAACCTAATTTCCCCGATCTTCTTCCTAACGAGATACTAAGTTGGAAACCTGTCGAATACCTGAAATATGATGCCAACATCATACATTTTCTTAATCTCTTTCTCAACTAAAGGCAATAAAGCGAGGTTTATCCTTCGGAGTTTTGTTTGAAAGGTTTTGATTTTCCTTAGAATTTTGTGTTGAATGATCTTGGTATCATATGATTTTAGATCCTTGTATCCCCATACAAACACATCTATAAATTCTTTAAAAGTCCTATTATTCTTTGTTTGATAAGAGTTGGAAGAGTGTTGGATAGCTTGATCATTTTGGGTTCTACTAGGCTACTTATGTTGTGTTCTTCTATGTTTGTTTCTATAGGCTCCATTCTTGAGACTTGTTGGCTACATCATTGAAGTCAAACAAGCATTCTAATAGTGCAAGACCTCTTGGAATTGTATCATTTTTACATTGTAAAACCTCTAGGTCTTTTTGATCTGTATTGTCAACTATTTTGCTCTAAAGGATGTTCAAAATGGTTTATATCAACGAGGAAAATGACAACCTTCTGTTTCGAGAGATTTGGTCTTCATTTAAGCAGTTTTCTTCATGGCTTGAAGTAGATGTTGATATGGCAAAGTCATTCTTTGATTGCGAAGAGTATTTATGTGTTTGTATCCTTCAAACACTTGCCAAAAATCTTCATTGTCGGGTATTACCAGCTTGCTTTTCATCTTTATATCAAATTGTTCATTTTACGGTATTTGGTAATTACTAGCAGCAAAGGAAAGTTTTATTTACTGCGATGATTTTGACTCACCCCAGGATGAAAATGAGTTCATATTTTTCAAAGGTTTTAGGAGATCAAGGCATTTCTATATTGTGCTATCGAGTTTTGGGTTTTGGTTGAATACTCCTTTAATCACATTCGATAATTAGCTCGGAGAATCCTTGGATTGATATTATTTTAGCTCTAAATCTTTGAAGTAAGTGTAGGCAATTAGGAGGGCTCCACATATTCCAGCAATGTTATTTGTGCATGGAAAATCCAGTTTATAGGAAAACCCTTTGTTTGTGTTACGTATCTACAGACCAACCCACCTTGCTTAATTTGATACAAGAGCCATCAATTTTATTTTCCAAGGTATTTCAATCTCAATTTATTTTTTTCTTTCCTAATGTTCAAGGGAAATTTGCTAGAGTTTAAGTTATTTTGCATTTGAGTTGAGAGCTGAGATTTAGCTGTTACGGTGGACTAACTTCTTCTTTGTTTCCTTTTTTCCTGTTGATTTATTTCATCTTCATTAAATAAGATAAAAGGAATCTAAGTTTGAATGGATGGAATACATAGGAGTGTTATTTGGCCTATACATGTTGTTCACCATAATATTTCATATGAGATTCTCTGTATAATCTTCTAGTTTGGCTAAACCATTGGGATGGCATATGACATGTCATTTGAAGGTTCCCCTAAAGTTTGGATCCCCATGATCTTGATAAAAGCATGCCATACTTTGGAGATATATCAGCCTACTACTATGTCCATTACTAGACTCTTAGTAGGAATTTGTGCTAAGTTGACACACAAATATTTGATTAGGCCTAAGCATTTGACCTGCTTGAATCAAAGGAATATAGATCTTTATATGGTTTTAGTAATTTCCAAGCCTAAGATTTCCATTACTACTTTGGGCATAAGGTTATGTGAAGCTCTAGAGTCTAACATGGCATTGTGTAAGATTTTATCATGTATATTCGAGTGACATAGAAGGAAGGGATAGCCTTCTTGGTACTTCCCTTCAACTTCGGGACTAAAAAATAATTATGGTTTGTCATCTTGTGAAGTTTTAAAAGTATGATATCACTTGCTTATATTCAAAGCTCTCAAAACTTGATTTTTATATACATCCTAAGTTACTAGTTTAGCTAAGGGTATGGTGATTTTGATCTTGGCAATTTCCTCTTCAAGGCTAAAAAGGAACTATTGTTTTTGACATATTTACATGTTTGTTTTGTCATTACAACTCTTTCGACGGTACGATTTCTTGAACTTTATTCAGACATTGGCCCCAGGACAAATTTGTTAGAACCACTAATTTGGCTAGAGCTGACTTTGTTCAACACTTTTCTTGAGAAGTTTGTTTTTGTCTTTATTTAGATCCGTTTTTCTTGGTTATAGTGTTGGTGTTACTTTGGTTGTCTTTTTAGAGTGATTTTCGAAGTTTCTTATGACGGTACTAGTGTTCTTATCATTAGAAATCTACGAGCTTCCTTTTCTTCTAAGATTATATTGTTTGTGTACCTCCATGATTGCATTTTTCAAACTTGATCTTCAAAATATTCATGGTTGTTTTCAATTTGTTCTTAGGAGAAGAATCCTTCTTCTTCGGTGAGAAAACATTTGTCTCCTTTTGTTAGATCCTAACAAGTTTACATGATTTTCTTCCAACCTTTCAACTTCCCTTTTTTCTTCTTGATCGAGCATGGTTTTGTTGAAAGGAGGCCTAATCTGTTGGTCATTGTCTCTTTGCCTATCTTGATTAGGGTCTCTTCTAAGATTTGGGTTTTCTATTTGTTTGTTTTGGGGGTTGTTTTGGTTTTCTCTAGGAGCACTCTATCATTAGTTATCTTTTCAAGCATCCTCTCCATTAATTTCCACTTTAAGTTATCAATTTTAGTATACGATGATGAGGTTGATGCTATTGTATCCTCCATGTATGTAACTCTTTTCTCTGCTTTTAACCTATAGCTCTTTCTCAATCGATTTTCTTCTACACCTAAGGCTCCTCTCTACATATATTCTAAAAAGTTAAGGGATCCCTTTCTCTTGGCAGTATACCATTTTAGGATCAAAACCCTTAGAGGAATTTGGCTAAGGCTAGGCCTAATGGAGGTTTCATGTCTAGGGAAGTGCATTATAAACACTATTGAATCTAGTGCAATAATCTTGGACACTTTCCCCAATGTTTCCTTTGAGGTTGGTATATTCGAAAGGATTTGGAGAGGAGTTCTTCCTAAGTTCCCATTTGTTTATGAATGTTTGATATAAAGAAGGGAGATCATTAATAGCGTGAATTTAAGCCTTTAAACCATTTTTTGGCTTCTCTTCCTAAAGTTTGAGCAAAAATTCTCATCTTAATGGCTTCTTCTTCTATTTCCATGTAATAAAGCATCATTCATCTTATCTACATGCTTGTTGGGCAGTAGTAGGTCCATTTCCGATGAAATGGGGAATTTTGGATTGATATTCATTGGGTAGGAACCCGAGAGGTAAAACCTGGTAACACAAGAGGAGCATACCATCTTTGCCATGATAGGAAATAATGGAGGATTTAAAGAGGTGGTTACAGAGGAAAGTGGACTGAAATGGGGCCTTTGGAATAGTGGATGTGTGGATAGGAGTAGAGGAAACACTTGGGCCAGCAAGGCGGTGATGAGCATATTTTTTATGGAAGGAGGTGAAATGATGGAGAAGGCTGAGACCAGTGGAGTAGAAGGTGAAACTTCTCGTGTTAGCTCACATTTATAAAATTTTCCATATCAAATGGTGGCTAAAACTCTTTTAGCCTTTAGAAACAATTTATGTTCAAATTATTAGTTCTTAAAGTCTTATAAATATCATTATCCTTTGAGATAATCCTCATTCTTTGTTTCCTTCTTTATCCTAAAGAACTTGTTGTTTGCCAAAAAGAACAACATAACCCCATTTTCCATCATTTCCACTCCTCCTTTCACTCACAAACAATTCCATTTTTACCCTTATCCCCTTCATAAAATCCTCTAAAAACCCTTCCCTCTAACCTCCGGATCATCAAAACCCCCCTTTAAACCTTATATTTCCCTTTTTATTAGGTTTAAAAATGCCTCCTTTTACCCTCACAGAAACCCCCATTTTGCCTTAAAAAAAACACTATTTTTAGGCCTAAAAGCACTCTTCCAGAAATACAATAGGTCTTAAGCCCCCGAGGGCTTAATTACTTTAGCCCCTTTCCTCATATATGACCTCTGACTCACATTATTCGAGTGCTAAAGGCCTAAAACCCTCTTTCAAACCCATTATTTCTTCTATTTTTCCATTCTCGACGAAGAAGTTTAAATGAATCTGGACCGTTGATCCAAAAAGATCAGCGGCCATCGGGTCACTTTCCTTCGCCTTTTCATTTTCCCATCCCTTTCCCCGCTTGCTAAAAACTCCACTCCATCTTTCTATCTGGACCGTCCATCCAAAGGATGTTATTTGTCGAGGACTTAGCCAATAAACCCATTTTTCGATTGAATTTTCTCACTTCATAACGTTTCCACTACCGACAAATTAATGTCGGTCCCCCTTTGAACCCCTCTCTGTGCAACTTCCTCCGTCACATCCATTCCACTTACTTGTCCACATCGCCCGATGATCCAACGGGCGATATCGCATTTCGAAAAATTTTTGTGCCCAAAGTTTAATGCCAGAAAATTTTATGAAACCGACGATAATAGAAAGGGACGGTGTGTCGGCTAGTGTACCGTATCACATTTTTTTGGCCAAGCCCATACCACCCAAAATTTTTGCGAAAACCATTGCGGTTTTACGCAAACCGTTGTTCCCCGCAATGTTTTTCCCGACTCATTCCCAACCGTCGATCTTCGAATGCGATGGATTCCGACTTAATCTTGCCTCATTGCACTTTTTCACCCAACTTGCTCCCAAAAGGCTTCATCTGTCGATCTCCACCGTTCATCATTTTAATCCAGAGCGGCTCCGGTGTCCTCGCTCTAGAGGCACTTCGCCGGTTTTAACTTTATTTTCACGGGATTTGTGTAATATTTCTTTGTTTTATGCGGGTTATATGGGTTTTCCCCGGAAGTTTTGCAAAAATTGCACGAAGGCCGGGAATGATTCCTAACCTTCAATACGGGAAGGGATCAGAGGGATCTTTCATTAAAACAAATGCCTCCACTGTGTAAACCTTGCGTGCCTACAAAACAACAAAAACACAATAAAACATCAAATAAACAAACGGTATCGAGTGTCAAAGGATAAGATTAGAGCGAAAGTGAAGAATAAAGATTTTAAAGCAAGTTTAAAGGGATTAAGGCATAAATTCAAGAATCTAACGCCTAATCCACGGAGATAAAGACGAGTTAAGGAACAAAGACCGAGAACAAAGATCGAAAGGCTAAGTAGCCTAAGCACGGACCAAAGCAAAATTAAGAGTGTTTTAAGGAAAAAGTCTATAATAGTACGAAAGGCCTCCATTTCCACATCGGAGGCTAATTGAATCCTCTTCGGCTACCAAAGAGCCACACCTTAACCTCAATAAATCGGATGACGATTTATTGCATAAGAATCGATGATATTTTGTTAAAGGCAGCTAGAGTTATTGCAGGCCCTACCTAAAGGAGTTTAAAGTCAACAAAATGCTAGAAGCTAAATACTTAATGAAAACCAATTAATATATGGAAAATATCAGAGATATTCTCTATTGAACCTTTCAAAAGGCCGAGAAGCATTCACATGTTTTAATTGAACTAGAGATCTTATTTTTTATCCACCTCCTCTTGCTTCTATAAATACTTGAAGAAGATGAGATATCATTGGTTGTTGGATTTTGATGTAATACTTGCTGCACTTGTTTTGCATAGCAAATAGTTCTCGGAGGCTTGGAATCTCTATTTGTAATCAAAGTGAGGTTGAGAAAGTTGTTCTTGTCTTGAAACATTGGACTTGAAGTATGCTTAGGATTGACATCAATACACAAGTGATTCATGGGATCTGGCGGAGTACATACCATTGGTGATGTACCTCTCATTGCACTTGTTTTCCTTCTTATGTTTTCTAGGTGTCCATTTTCTCTAATAAAGAACAAAAAATATAAGAGCTAGGATTTACTCTTAAAAGTACCTATTCTCACGAATAGCTTTATCTTCATGTTTTCCTCCTTAGTATATTTAAAGTGATTTAATACGATCTTAAATAATCAAAAAGGAATGTTGGTGAGCCCATGTCTTACTTCTTGCCTAAACTTTAAACATTGTTCTTGAATGATATTTTCATTACATGCTAAGTAAATGTGAACTAGGGAGATCTATGGTTAGCCCTGTCCTCTAGTTTCTTCTCAGATAGTTTGTCTTGAAAGTTTCCTAAAGTATGCTAAAAGCGAGGCTTAGATTTTAATGTATCTTACTTGATCTTAAGCTACACTTTGTTTTCTTATATGTTTTTTTTCATCATTTACGAAAGTAGTTATGTGGATTATTGGATTGTTTGTCGATAAGTTAGCTTTAATACAAGCTTGTCCAAAGAAGTCTATGGTTAGCCCTATCCTTTGGGCGGTTTCAAACAATTGCTTAAAAAGGCTTTCTTGTTTGGAAAGTTGATAAATCCTTGTTGAAATTATTGGCTTTCCCACTTTCTAACACTTTTAATGTTCCATTCCATCATTTAATCTAAGAGATCCTTTTTTATAGATATTTTACATAGACCACTCTTGAAAATGTTGTGCAATTAAAACCTTTTATGAGTCTGCTTGATAAGTTAAGTGCATTTTCTGACCTATCCTATCAGCTGAACCTTGTTTTGATTATTCACACCTTCACTTATCTGAAACTCTTCCATTTTTAGGACTTTCCACTCAATTAAATATCATACCTGACCAACCAAACAAACCAAAACCCTTGTTCTTAATAACTAGCCTAATATCACACTAAAAAGCCTTAAAAGATAAATCAATCTTTTAAGCATAGAATCCTCTGGATTCGGGAGGGATAGATCCTGGAATCCCAAAGTGGTTCATATATGTAGGCTTTGTAGTTTTTATTTGAAAATATTGAAAATTACGAGAGACCTAACGATGCAGCGACTCCGATGGGGATTCGAGTCAATTTCATCTTAGATACCCTTAGGACCTCGAGAAAACCCCTTATTCAAGAACATTTGGTGAGTTAGCCGGTTGAGTCACCTAACATTTTGGCGAATCCTTTGGGGATTTCTAAAGTGAATTACATTTTATACATCTGCGAGACCTTAGAAGACCCAGACATCATGGAATTGGCTTCATAATAAACAATGGTGGTGGAACCATAAAACATTTTACCTCTATAAATAAAAATTTTCCACACAGCTGACTCCACACTCCCTGACTTTAAGCCAAATGGCTCCCCTTTGGTAGAAGACTACAAGCCCAAGTTTGAGTAGACACAGTGACCTCCTCCCTAATTTACAAACATGATTCCAAGGATACAATGAAGATATGCTGTGGTAGAGATCATATCCACACAGGTTTCCATATAAGATGCCCCGAGGTGAATTGGGATGACAACACGCACATTTTTCAAGGTGAAAAGTTTGATGACTCTCTATTACATCTCATCAAATTTCATATACATGTATGGAAGTTGAAAGTTTAATGGCATGAATATTTCCTAATGAAAATGTTCATGTTAACATTAGAAGGAAAAGCTAGGGATTGGTATGAATGGTTGAAATGCGAGTGGTTTGTTTTCTTTAAATGACCTTGAATATGTGTTTTATGAGAAATATAAAGGAAACACTACATCATTTTCATGGGGTGGAATACATTATGATCTATCACAAAACATCACCCAATACATTATAAACAATGATGAGGATTTGGAAGAAATGCATCCTGAAGATATTTTAACAACCATTCATGAGTTTAATATCTTATTGAAAAATTACAAGAACATAGATGAATCAGTTGAGGAAGAAATCAACCAAGAAATAAAGTACATTCCTCAAGATATTTATGAAAACCAGAACAATGATTCATCATCCCTTATAAGTGAGCTCGAAGACATCCGGCCTCAAATCGATCTTCACAAGAGGCATGAGAGAAGCTGCTTATACTGTTCAGGCCTACGAAATATCTCCCTTTGACATAAAAAGAGATAGATCAGACTATTAATAAACAGTCAGTCTCTGAAACTTTTTGCAAAACAAATACTCTTGCCCATTCACATAGAGAACTTTGTTGTACAGTTTTAGAAAGTTCTTTTGTAGATCAGAATAAAGAAGGAACTCCTGATAACCTAGTATGTTTGTTTGGTAGTATTACTTATATTTGTGATTTTCCTAACTTTGATCTATCTAGTGATGATGCTTCCGAAACAGAATTTAACCTTGCAGGACCATCATTAGCAGATTTATGGGATGAAGATCAGTTCCTTCAAAGAAGTAATGAGCCAGTGCAGACTATTTATGATACTGATGAAGAAAGTTATGAAATCTTGGAAGTAAGTGAAGATTCATTGGATCTTTACTCTACTTCATCTTAGACCATCAGTAATAATTTCCATGTGATTGGGAATCAGCAGCTTTTCAGCTCAAAGGTTGAGGAGGAAATAAATGAAGAAATTTTTGAGCAGGTTGAAACCAAGGAGCCTTCCCTTGAAAAAGAGGAAGCAAGTGAACGTACCCCTGCTCAAGCATATAATAACCTCTTCACAGAGTACAGTCCACCAAATAAAAATATCTCAGAGCTACAAGAGGACAACACTGCAAAATATGATGAGTCCACCAGTTCAGATAATACTGAAGATGAGGAAGTTTCTCTTTCTCAAGAAAATCTTTATCTCAATCCAGTGGAGAAAGAAGAGGTAATCCTGTTTGAAACCTATATTCCAAAAATTCTCAACCAGGTTAAGGATGATGATGCTTCCAAGCAACACATTGAACATATAGTCCTCAAAGTTGATGTCTTAGAAGCAGATTATCTACCAGACATGGAGGGCCAAAAAGAAGATAATTCTCATATTTTCTTTGTTGATCCTATGGAAGAGTGTGTGCAGGCCCCAATTGGCATGATTTATCAAGTATGGATCCTTTACAAGAGCCAAATGCATGAAAAGCTATCACCTTCTGTGATAGCCTTGGTTTTGAAGATTAATCTTCAATATGTATTGTGGTTACCTCTGACTATTAGCCAGTTTCTCTATTCCTTTTTGTCACTCCTCAACTGGTTACATTGGCACTTTTGTATCATATAAAAAATGTGAATATTACAAATTAGAGTAGGTTAGATATGAATGTCAATAAAGCTCAGGCTTGAGCATTTAAGTTAGTTGTTGATTTCTGCTTTCAAAGTTAGAAAAAGAAAAATACAAAAACAATAAAAAGAGAAAAAGAGGGCAGAATGAAAATAAGAAAGGTACAACCCCATATCAAAAAAGAGAAACAAAATCTAAAAGTGTGCAAGCTCAAATGCCACTCCTAAAAAACACACTTCTAGTTAGTCATACAGCCTAATCATGACTAATTAAATTTTCAATTTACTGCTGATAGGTTAGTGAATTAGATCAGCCAAACAGCTCAATCTCGGCTTATCAGTAAGGTAGATTAGGATAGAAAAAAAAAGGTTCAAACAAGCTCAAATCCTGAACCTATGAGATTGATGAAGAACTAGTTCCAATAAGGTCAAAACTTGAACCAGATGAGAAAGAAAAAATAGCTCAAAAAAGCCTAAAAACAAAGCTGAAGAAATAATGAAGGATGTTTTAGTTTTCAGAACTTAAGCCTTCATCATTTTTCTTTAATTTTATGCAAATAACAGTCTACGTGCAACTTCTTTTTATGCCATATATCAACAACAAGTGAGACTGCTTAATCTTTGCTTGGCTGTTTTTAAATTTCTATTTTAGAATTTAGAGAATAAAGATCTGTCAGATAGCCTAATCCTGACAGATAATAGTTAGGTAGAGAAGCTTATGAACTCAACTGATTAATCTGAGTTCATGGGGAAATAAGGGTAGAATTAGTTAGTTTTATGTTTTCAAATAAAAGAATAAAATGTTGATGAGAAGGTTTGCAAGTCCAAATGCACCTGCAGAAGAATTTTTTTTAGGAAGTAGGTTGTGTAGGTAGTTGTTTGGGGAAGAATTTTTCTACTGATATCAAATGTTCTAATCATCTTTCAAGCAACTAATCAGAGAATAGGAAAAGGTTTTAAAAAATGCAAGATAATGATCTACATTACAGAGATGAATTTCTGTGGTTCTTGACACCTCCAAGGAGCTGCCATCCCAAGTTGGAGCCGCTGTTAGCCACCTATAAAATTTTCCATATCAAATGGTGGCTAAAACTCTTTTAGCCTTTAAGAAAAAATTTATGTTCAAATTGTTAGTTCTTAAAGTCTTATGAAGATCATTATCCTTTGAGATAATCTTCACTGCTGTTTCCTTCTTTATCCTAAAGAACCTGCTGTTTGCCAAAAAAAGGACTGCTTATAACCCCATTTTCCCATCATTTCCACTCCTCCTTTCACTCACAAAAAATTTCATTTTTACCCTTATCCTCTTCATAAAATCCTCTAAAAACCCTTCCTCTAACCTCCAAATCATAAAAACCCCCCTTTAAACCTTATATTTCCCTTTTATTTGGTTTAAAAATGCCTCCTTTTACCTACCGAAACCCCCATTTTGCCTTAAAAAACACTATTTTTAGGCCTAAAATCACTCTTCCGAAATAAAATAGGTCTTAAGCCCCCGAGGGCTTAATTCCTTTAGCCCCTTTCCTCATGTAACCTACAGCCCTGCAGTCGGGCGCTAAAGGCCTAAAACCCTCTTCCAAACCCATTATTTCTTCTATTTTTTCCATTCCAAACAAATTTTTTTAAATGAATCTGGACTATTGATCCAAAAAGATCAATGGCCATCGGGTCACTTTCCTTCCACCTTTTCATTTTCCCATCCCTTTCCCTTTCTAAAACTTTGCTCCATCTTTCGATCTGGACCGTCCATCCAAAGGATCGAATGATCGAGACTTAACCCAATAAAGCCCATTTTTCGATTGAATTTTCTCCCTTCCACTTAATGTTTCCACTACATGAAAAAATTAATGTTGGTCCCACTGTACCCCTCATCCGTGCAACTTCCTCCGTCGCATCCATTTCGCACTGTCCCATCCACCTTCGATGATCTGATGGCTGATATCGCATTTCACAAAAGTTTTGCGCCCAAAGTTTAATGCCCGAAAATTTTCCGAAACCAACGGTATTGAAAGGGACAGGTGTCAGCTGGCGTACCGTATCACATTTTTTTTGGCCAAACCGCATACCACCTAAACTTTTTGCGAAAATAGCTGCTGGTTTTCCACCAAACTGGTGTTCCCCGCAATGTTTTTCCCGACCCATTCCCAACCATCGATCTCTGAAGATTTGACGGTTCTGACTTAATCTCGCCCCATTGCACTTTTTCACTCGACTTGCTCCCGAAAGACTTCATCTTTCAATCTCAACCATTCATCATTTTAATCCGACGGCTCTGATTCTTCCTCGCTCCCAAACTGCCCAAAGTAGTTTTAACCTATTTTCGTAGGATTTATGTAATATTTCTTTGTTTTATGCAGGTTATATGGGATTTTTCCCAGAGTTTTAAAAATTGCACAAAGGCTAGGAATGGCGATTCCTAACCTTTGGTATAGGAAGGGATCCAAGGGATCTTTCATTAAAACAAATGCCTCCACCTGTGTAAACCTTCTGCGCACCTGAAAAACAACAAAATCACAGTAAAACATCAAATAAACAAAGAGTATCAGTGTCAAAGGATAAGATCAGAGCGAAAGTGAAGAATAAATATTTTAAAGTAGATTTGAAAGGGATTAAGGCATAAATTCAAGAATCTAACAAAGACCCCAGAACAAAGACCCCAGAACAAAGACTCCAGAACAAAGATCAAAGCTAATTAAGCCTAAACACAGACCAAAAGCAAAATTAAGAGTGTTTTAAGGAAAAAAAAAGTGATATATCAGTCCGAAAGGCCTCCATTGCCACATCAGAGGCTAATTGAATCCTCTTTAGCTACCAAAGAACCACTTGCAGCCTCAATAAATCAGATGAAGGCAGAGTTATTGCGTAAGTCAGTGATATTTTGTTAAATACAGCCAGAGTTATTGCCAGCCTACCTAAAGGAGTTTAAAGTCAACAAAATATGCTCAGAAGCTAAATACTTAATGAAAACCAATTAATATATGGAAAATATCAGAGATCTTCTCTATTGAACCTTTCAAAGGCCGAGAAGCAGTCACTTGTATTAATTGAACTAGAGATCTTGTTTTTTTATCCCACCTCCTCTTTCTTTTATAAATACTTTTGAATAAGAAGAGATATCGTTGGTTGTTGGATTTTGATGTAATACTTGTTGCTCAAACTTTCTGCATGTAATTAGTTCTCAGAGGCTCGGAAGCTCTGTTTGTAATCAAAGAAGTTAGGTTGAGAAGAGAAGTTGTTGCTGTACTGAAACATTGGACTTGAAGTATGTAACTGGATTGACATCAATACACAAGCTGATTCATGGGATCCTGGTCTATACCATTGGTGATGTACCTCTCATTGTACTTGTTTTCCTTCTTATGTTTTTCATTAGATTGTCCATTTTTCTCTGATAAAGAACAAAAAATATAGAGCTAGGATTTACTCTTAAAAGTACCCTACTCTCACTGATAAGCTTCATCTTCATGTTTTCCTCCTTAGTGTATTTAAGAATGATTTAATACAGTCTAAAATAGTCAAGGAATGTTGGTAAACTTACTGCCTAAACTTTAAACATTGTTCTTGAATGATATTTTCATTACATGATAAGTAAATATTGAACTGGGGAAGTCTATGGTTAGCCCTGTCCTCTAGTTTCTTCTCCAACAGTTTGTCTTGAAATTTTCCCTAAGAGTATGCTGAAAGCAGGCTTAGATTTTAATGTATCTTACTTGATCTTAAGCTACACTTTTTTTTCTTATATGTTTTCATCCTTTCTGAAAGTAGTCATGTGGATTACTGGATTGTTTGTCTAATAAGTTAGCTTTAATACAAGCTTGTCCAAAGAAGTCTATGGTTAGCCCTGTCCTTTGGCAGGTTTCAAATAGTTGCTTAAAAAGGCTTTTCTTGTTTGGAAAGTTGATAAATCCTTGTTGAAATTATTGGCTTTTTCCACCTTCACAACACTTTTAATGTTCCATTCCATCATTTAATCTAAGAGATCCTTTTTTATAGATGACTTACCCTATAGAACACTCTTGAAAATGTTGTGCAATTAAAACCTTTTATGACTCCATAGCCCAATGGATTAAGTGCATTTTCTGACCTATCCTATCAGCTAAACCTTGTTTTGATTATTCACACCTTCACCCCTATGAAACTCTTTCATTTTTAGGACTTTCAACTGAATTAAAGATCATTCCTGACCAACCAAACAAACAAAACCCTTGTTCTTAATAACTAGCCTAATGTCAAACTAAAAGATAAATCAATCTTTGCACTTATAGAGAGATCCCTTTCTGGATTCAGGAGGGCTAGATCCTAGAATCCCAAAGTGGTTCATATGTAGGCTTTGCAGTTTGTATTTTCCAATATTGCAAATTACAGAGACCTAAAACTCTGCTAAAGCTCTGTTGCAAATCTGTGGTTTCAAAATCAGCTTGGTTTAAATCACTTTGAGATTTATTCCTGAATAGGTTCTTTGTGTGAGGTAAGTCAAAGTGAGGATATTTTAAGACTGTTAGATCTTCAGGAACATATCCTGTTCTTGGGATGGTGCTATTAGTAGTTGGTTTTCAAGATTTAGAAGTTTGCTAAAAAATCCTTTTTGGATTATCAAATGGAGTGGGAGGATTAGGATCTGGATGGGATCTAGTATTGACCCTATGTGAAGCCAAATTTCAGTTTCCAAAATTTAGAGAGATTTTTCAGGACTATTTTTCAAGATTTTTCCTCTCACAATGATTTCTATAATAGGGGACTAGGTTCCTAAACTTCCTCAAGGCTGGTTAACACAATTTTAAGGGAATCTGGAGATCTTGAGGAGTAATAGGGCTACTGGGGCTAGTGGAGTCGCCAGGTGGAAATTTTTAGCTTTTCTGAAGGTAAAATGTTTTGTGGTCCACCACCAATGGTTTATTTGAAAACCCGTCTGAAATGTTTTGGGTTTTTTCGAGTTTTTATATGGTTCTATGGTTGTGAGAGTGGCCTATACCTGATTGAACAGTTAGCTAAGGTGATGAGACAAAGATAGTCTACTCTATTGCTTATCAGCTGATTTCTTCAAGGTTTGATAAGGATCTCTTAGAATCCTAAGGGTTACTTAGATTGCCACTGATTCAGACAAATCCTATAATGATTACCATTATGCTAGTAGTTCTTGAAGAAGCTATAGTTCACTTAAATTAATACTGAGTGTTTTTTTTAGAGAATTTTACTCAAAAAGGTCCCACCGTGATTGCCAGAATGTTGGGATCCTGTGATTTAGCATATTGGCATACTAAATGACAAGGAAACATATAAACCAGTCTTTAGAGGTCTAGGATCTAGCCCTCCTAGTCTTAGAGAGGGATCTCTCAATTGTTTGCAAAGATATGACTTGTTTGCATGTAAAAGGTTGATTTTAGGCTAGTTATTAAGCATGGGTTTGTTTGATTGTTTGGTGGGACATGATGATCTAGGAAACATAGATAGAAAAGGGAAATATCTAAGTCATTGGGCAATGGAGTCAAGTATAAGTTTGTAACAGGTTTGTAGATGAATTAGGGGTATCAAAGGGCAAATCTAACTTGGCTATTGGATCTACAAAGTCTTTCAAGTGAAATGAAATGAACATTAAGGGTTTAGAATGAAAAGTAGAACTAAGGGAAATTAAGAATCCTTAATTATATGTAATTATCAACAAAGGGACTTAAAACATCCTTTGAACATGAAGAGGTATTTAATAGACATGGCTAACCATGAATTCTACAAACCACACTTCAACAAATAACAATTTCAAGACAAAATTTTCAAATGAAATCTAGGAGTCGAGGAACACTCTATTTCATCCAAAGATTTCACTCTCAAGGATAAGAAAACATTCAAGATTCACAAATAGCTACATTCATAGAAGAGGGAACTCCTAGACATCTCTGATTACAACTATAAAGACCTTCAAAACAATTATTTAACCAAGAACAAAGGGTATGATCAAAACAAACCTCTTTGGTAGACTGTAAACAATGGTACTTTAAAGGGAGACTTAAAAAACAATTTTCAAGTGGCAGCAAGTAAGCAAGGAAAACCATAAATCATTCTTGAGGCCAACTATTTTAACTATTATTGAAATAAACAATCTTAAGGGTTGAAAAATCAGTCAAACTACTCAATAAAACCTTCAGTAGATGAAAACATAAAGACAGTGAAGAGTAAATAGGTCTAAGGTGCTTCTAGGAGACATTTCTTAGCCTAAAATTTTTACGCTATTGCAAGCAAGAAATGATGAAAATAGAATGGAAAATAGGAAAAACATTAACATATTTAGAATACTTCACCAACAGCCAAGCTCAGGGATCCAATGACAGAGCTTTCTCCATCAACAAAAAGGTCAAAACATCCACAGGTTCCAGAACATCAAATTTCTTTCAACTTTAGCAGAAATATGTATTACTTCAAAGAGTTATCAAATTCCCACCTTTGCAATGAGTTCTAGTGAAATATTTATACTGCAAATGAGGAGGTGGAACTATGTTTTAGGGTTCAAATGTCATCTATGACAGAGTAAATATGTTCCTGACCTTGATAACCATGCAAGGCATAAGGTAGGAACATATGTAGATACCTCTATGTTTTAATCACTCTGTCTTTACTCTCTAAGATAAAGATAAGTGGAAAATATTGACTTTAAGGCTTTATCTTATCTTTTACAATAACTGTCTTGGAAGTTTAAATATCTTACTTAGTGTAATAACTGCCAATTTTCTCTTTGGGATAGAAAGTGGGCCACAGGTGTCAGTTTGATATATTAAGGGAATAACTGCTCCTTTTGATGTATTCGAGGCTGCTCTAGCCTAATTTTTCTTGATTTAATCATATGTGATGTTCCCAATTTTTGCAGCTAGTGGGAACATTCCATTTTAATTTCAGTTTACTTTATTCATGAATAAAAGTATGTGAAGGAGGTTTATTAAACTCCTAATTTGAGAATAAATACATGCCCAATGTGAAAGGGGACAAATTTGGGCTACTATATTAAACACCCCTAAGTGTGAAATGGGGAAATTCATTTGAATGGGTCAACCTTGGCCCCACCTACAACGTAGATTGGAGGGAAGCTTATCCATCAAGCACAACGTACTTCTAGAAGAGGATCTCATGTGTGAAAGAGGTTAAGTTGAAGAAGGTGGTTTAGGGTTTTGGAAAGCTCTCATGTTATAAAAATAAGGAGAGGCAGAAAGTAAAGGTTGTTGAATAATTTTGAGAAGTTGCTATAGCAACTCAAGTCTCTTGGCTGTTTAGCCTAAGGGAAGAGGATTTCCTATTTAGGAATCCTCTCTCCTTCCATGGAGTAGCTCTTTGGAGGGGATTGTGATGCATCTCTTCACTATCTGGAATTATGGAAAAGCTCATGTCTATAGCAGCGCTGGTCTTGTTTAGGGTTTTCCAGTTGTTTGTGAGTTGTAGCAAGTGGGGGAACTAGATATGCAAGATCTAGTAGTTTAGAGGAGGTTTCTCTCAGAGGGTGTATTGTGACCACCCGGAAGAGGATCTTACTCCTATTTCAATTTCATATCTGTAATCTTAATTTGTGGTATCAGTTCATTCCAACTATTGCGTAGTCTCTTCCTTATACTACGTTATTTTCATGTACATGCTTCAATGTTGTCTAGATTTCTTATTGTACTTGCTCTCTCGTGATTGAGGCTTGCCTCTCCCATTGAGATTTGTAAAGTAGCTTGCTGATATATACATGTTCAGATATGATATGTAATGTAATGAAATCCATCTTCATAAATCTCTAAAGTTTTCTGCAGTTCCATGTATTAAAAGCTAGATCTACAAATTGTTATGCATTATTTTGATAAAACCCCAAGGGGATCTTGTTAAGAAGGCTGAGTAGTTTCTAGATCTGGTATGGATCTGATGTTTCAACTATTTATCAGTTTTAGATCTAATTTTTAACCTACAGCAGCTGAAGCTCCTCATATAAAACACTATTAGGTCTTTCTGCAGCTTTTCCATGTGTTTCTGCTATAGTTTCTGAAGGATTCTTTCTCTTGCTTCATGTAAATTCAATGCTTATACAAAGGAACTTCATTATGTATCTGATTTCTTGCTTCCATACTGTAATATGAGCTTACTAACTGATTTCCAGTGTCTTCTAGCAGAAACCGCGCAATTTCTGAAGGAGGATTTCTCCATTAACCCATCTCTCTCCTTTAGCTGATTTTCAGCTAGTGTTGATTGTGGGAGATCTGTTTAAGCCCTCTAAACTCATTTTTTTTTGCTGAAAATATGCATGGAGGTCCCACATAGCCTAAAATAAGAGAACTGATCCCCAGACTATGTTATTTTTACACTGGCTTTCTTATACATCGTCCTCCTTGAGCCTATTGCAGATTTTCCTAAGAGTGGAATTTCCCGCTTCTTCCTTGTTTGGTTTTTTCTTCTCTTTTAGATCCATTATTAGATCTGTAGATCTAAGGTTCCCAAGGGAATAAAAATCATAGAGTAGTGTTTCATTCCCACACTTTCTGTGTTTCATCAGTCTTCTATAGACAGAGTCTAGAACGGGCCAGGAAGCCTTTGGTTTTCATCCTCTCCTTAGAGGTGATATAACCAGTAAATTCCCTACTAGTCTATGTCTGGTTTAGAATTTTCTGGTGTTTTTTCCATGCTTCTATGATTCCATATTGGAATATCTTAAGATATTCCCTACTGAGCCCAATTTTCCCCATTTGGAACATTATAGTGGTATCAGAGCATGATCTCTGGCACAACCTGTGAGATCAAGATACCAGTGAATCAAAGAGCAGAAGTAGAGAAAATTTGATGGAGAAAATGAGATTATTATCGTCATTTTCCAAATCTAAGAAGGGCCTCTCTCAAGAGGTCAATCAGAAGAGAGAAATAAGAAGCACTGAGACTCCTAGAGGGTTTCGAGAAGAAGCAAGTTGCAGTAAGAGCTGCATGAGATTTAAAGAAGAAGAAGGAAGCCCTAGAACTTCCTACCAGCAAATTACAAGACTGGAGGATCCTAGATCTCCTCGTAGATCCACTATGCCCACTTTCTCTGAAAGAAGGTGAGGGGTATAGTAATGAAGGAAAGAGATGCAAAGAAACTCCTAAAGGGTTTCAAGATGAAGAGGAAGAACCATACACTTCCTGTTATCATAAGGCAGAGAGAATGACTGAAGAAGAGATCTCATTGCTTCTTTTTCAAGCATTGAAGAGTATTGAAGAAAATCTCAAGGGGTTTGAAGAGAAGAGGAAAAAGAAGAGCTGCAAAGAGACATCTCCCAAGGAAACAAAGGAGAATGTCAATCTTGTCACTTTGGGCAAGAGATCTCCATTTTCACTATCTGCTGTTAAGGAGCTGGCATCTAGAGAAGAGGCACTTGCATATTTGCAAGGTAGTCTTGGGTTCTTAGCATATGGGGTCCCATGCATGAATCAGGATATGCATGAGGAGGAGAAGAAAGATTCCAGTGCTGGTATACTAGAAGAAAGGAGGCCATCATTCTTACCAGCAGTTGGAGGCATCTTTGATCTGGATGGAGGCACTCTTGTGTTCTGTCAAGAGGTTCCCACATATCAATTGATCCAAGGTATGCAAAATATTTCAACACATTATTTTAAGATCTATGCATAGCCAAGGGTTAGATCAAAGTGCTGATTTGAAGCAAAGGTATATCACAACGCTGTCACATAGTGGCTGTGACAAAGAGGCTTCATCATTCTTGGAGCATGTTGGAGGTATTACTGCAGATCTAAAGCTTCACTGGTTTTGGAAGACCATACATGAGAGGAAGGTCTCACTAAGAGATCTCAATAAAGATGCATTTCAGTATTTCATGAGATGCAAAGTTCTTCAGTGGGTTCAAGGAGATGGTATTTTGCAAATGGAGAATGCCATGATTTTGCAGCACATCACTCAACTTTCATATTTGAGTGAGTGGATGAGGATGGTGAGCAAGGGGTCACATGATCACTTGCAGACATATATGGACCATCAAGCTTGGTTACACTGGTTGCCCTTGGGAAACTCCTATCACTCTCCAAAGGTACCTATTTTTCTGATCTATGCCTTGAAAAATGGTCATGAGATGAATAAGGAGGCTTAGAAATGCTAGTTGCTTGGGGGTGAGCATGTTCTCTACCCAAATATTCTCATTCTCTTATCTCATGCTTGGTACATCATTAGTAGATCATATAAAGAGGAATCATGGATGATGTGGTTGTTAGAGGGAGAGTTGGACATCACAAGTTAAATCTTATGTCCATGTATTCACCTATGCTTGAAGTATGTCTCATATGTCCACATGCCTTTCTGTTGGAGGTATATTTCATGCATGAAATTTGGCTTTGGAGGAGGAATGACTCCCACATGATGTGGTATAAGGAGCTTGCTTGTACTAAGTTGTTGAGACATTTTACATGTTCAACATTGTGTTGTTGCTCCAAGATCCACATGTTGATGAGGCAAGAAGGCTGCAAAGTCCTTGTTTCTATGGATGCTTTTGGGTGAGTGTGGTTGCTACCCAATAACTCATTATTTTCTGAATCATGCCTTGGATTTCAATGTTATGTTGCAGCAAGAGAAGGCATGTACAATTTTGTTTCACTTGAGAAGGTATGGCCACCACATGACATCTCCTATGTCTATGTGTTTTGCATGGTGATAAATTTGGCATGATCATCTCAAGATGTGCATTGATGATGGTACTTTGTATTGGGCTGATGTGACATATCATATGTCCATTAGCATGGTTTGGTTTCATGATGCACATGAGGAGGAAAGAGGGCAGAAAGATCCCTTGTTGCTTTGATGCTTTTGAATGAGTATGGTGACCACCCCATGACTCACAATTTTTTGGTTCATGCCTTATGTATGAAAGATAACTTGCAGCAAAGAAAGGCATGCACATCATCTTTTGGGAAGAATGGCTTGCCCATATTACATGGAGGAGATGGAGGATGGCAGCAAAGGGCCTTACTCTGGTGGTTGAATTTTGGAGAATATGGTTTGAAATCTTCTGTTACCTATTTTAATCCTTTCCTTCTTCTTTTCATAATGCTGAAATGATGGAGTTTGGATCCAACAAGGCCAACTAGGCTAAGAATGGAGGCATAGCAATGCTTATTCAAGTTCACAAACATGGGATGGAGGAATTTTCTGCATGATGAAGCTCTTCCTTTATGGCAGGAGCTACCTTACTTAATGCCACACATGTGTTTGTGATGATGTTGGACATTATGTATTTGTCATCTTGTGCTTCATGATAAGAAGAGGGCATCTAACTTCACAGTTGGAAGTCATCTCATGCATGGGTAGAAGACAAATTTGGAACCAAACATACATAATATATTGCAGCAAATGGAGGAAGCCTTCCTTATGTGGATGCCATTTGGAGGGAATGGATGGTTTGCATCTACAAAAACAATTGCTTGAGGGAAAGCAACATTTTGCTGGGGGAGACTGTAATGTTCCCAATTTTTGCAGCTAGTGGGAACATTGCATTTTAATTTCAGTTTGCTTTATTCATGAATAAAAGTATGTGAAGGAGGTTTATTAAACTCCTAATTTGAGAATAAATACATTCCCAATGTGAAAGGGGACAAATCTGGGCTATTATATTAAACACCCCTAAGTGTGAAAAGGGGAAATTCATTTGAATGGGTCAACCTTGGCCCCACCTATAGCGCAGATTGGAGGGAAGCTTATCCATCAAGCACAGTGTACTTCTAGAAGAGGAACTCAGGTGTGAAAGAGGATAAGTTGAAGAAGGTGGTTTAGGGTTTTTGCAAGCCCTCATGTTATAAAAAGAAGGAGAGGTAGCAAGTAAAGGTTGTTGATGAATTTTGAGAAGTTGCTGTAGCAACTCAAGTCTCTTGGCTGTTTAGCCTAAGGGAAGATGATTTCTTGTTTAGGAATCCTCTCTCCTTGCATGGAGTAGCTCTTTGGAGGGGATTATGATGCACCTCTCCACTATCCGGCATTATGGAAAAGCTCATCTCTATAGCAGTGTTGGTCCTGTTGAGAGTTTTGCAGCTATTTGTGAGTTATAGCAAGTGGGGGAACTAGATCTGCAAGATCTAGTAGTTTAGAAGAGATTTCTCTCAGGGAGGGTGTCTTGTGACCACCCGGAAGAGGATATTACTCCTATTTCACTTTCAGATCTGTAATCTTAATTTGTGGTATCAGTTCATTCCAGCTACTGTGTAGTCTCTTCCTTATACTGCGTTATTTTCATGTACATGCTTCAATGTTGTCTAGATTTCTTATTGTACTTGCTCACTGGTGATTAAGGCTTGCCTCTCCCTTTGAGATTTTTAAAGTAGCTTGCTGATATATACATGTTCAGATCTGATATGTAATGTAATGAAAGCCATCTTCATAAATCTCTGAAGTTTTCTGCAATTCCATGTATTAAAAGCTAGATCTACAAATTGTTATGCATTATTTTGGTAAAACCCCAAGGGGATCTTGTTAAGAAGGCTGAGTAGTTTATAGATCTGGTATGGATCTGATGTTTCAAATATTTATCAGTTTTAGATCTGAGTTTTAACCTACAGCAGCTGAAGCTCCTCATATAAAATGCTGTCAGGTCTTTCTGCATCTTTTCCATGTGTTTCTGCTATAATTTCTGAAGGATTCTTGCTCTTGCTTCATGTAAATTCAATGCTTATACAAAGGAACTTCATTATGGATCTGATTTCTTACTTCCATACTGTAATATGAGCTTAATGACTAATTTCCAGTGTCTTCCAGCAGAAACTGCACAATTCCTGAAGGAGGGTTTCTCCATTAACCCAGCTCTTTCCTTTAGCTGATTTTCAGCTAGTGTTGATTGTGGGAGATTTGTTTAAGCCCTCTAAACTCATTTTTTTTTGCTGAAACTATTCATGGAGGTCCCACATACCTAAAATAAGGGAAAAAATCCCTAGCCTACGTTATTTTTACACTCGATTGCTTATACAACATCCTCCTTGAGCCTATTGCAAATTTTCCTAAGAGTGGAATTTCCCGCTTCTTCCTTGTTTGGTTTTTGCTTCTCTTTTAGATCCATTATTAGATCTGTAGATCTAAGTTTCCAAGGGCATAAAAATATGAGAGGAGTGTGTCATTCCCACACTTTTTGTGTTTCATTAGTCTTCTATAGACAAAGTCTAGAACGGGCCAGGAAGCCTCTGGTTTTCATCCTCTCCTTAGAGGTGATATAACCAGTAAATGCCCTACTAGTCTATATTTGGTTTAGAAGTTGTTGGTGTGTTTTCCATGCTACTGTGATTCCATAGTGGAATATCTTAAGATATTCCCTATTGAGCCCAATTTTCCCCATTTGGAAGATTACAGTGGTATCAGAGCATGGTCTCTGGCACAGCTTGTGAGATCAAGCTACCAGTGAATCAAAGAGTAGAAGAAGAGAACAGTTGATGGAGCAGATGATATTATTCTCATAATTTTCTAAATCTAAGAAGGGCCTCTCCCAAGAGGTCAATCGGAAGAGAGAAAGAAGAAGCACCGAGACTCCTAGAGGGTTTCGAGAAGAAGCAAGTTGCAGTAAGAGCTGCATGAGATTTCAAGAAGAAGAATGAAGCCCTAGCACTTCCTATCAGCAAATTAGAAGACCGGAGGATCCTAGATCTACTCATAGATCCACTATGCCCACTTTTTTTAAAAGAAGGTGAGGGGTATAACAATGAAGGAAAGAGATGCAAAGAAACTCCTAAAGGGTTTCAAGATGAAGAGGAAGAACTATACACTTCCTGTTATCATAAGGCAGAGAGAATGACTGAAGAAGAGATTTCATTGCTTCTTTTTCAAGCATTGAAGAGTATTGAATAAAATATTAAGGGGTTTGAAGAGAAGAGGAAAAAGAAGAGCTGCAAAGAGACATCTCCCAAGGAAACAAAGGAGAATGTCAATCTTGTCACTTTGGGCAAGAGATCTCCATTTTCACTATCTGCTGCTAAGGAGCTTGCATCTAGAGAAGAGGCACTTGCATCTTTGCAAGGTAGTCTTGGGTTCTTAACATATGGGATCCCATGCATGAATCAGGAGATGCATGAGGAGGAGAAGAAAGATTCCAGCACTGGTATACTAGAAGAAAGGAGGCCATAATTCTTACCAGCAGTTGGAGGCATCATTGATCCGGATGGAGGAACTCTTGTATTCTGTCAAGAGGTTCCCACATATCAATTGATCCAAGGTATGCAAAAGATTTCAACACATATTATTTTAATATCTATGCATAGCCAAGGGTTAGATCAAAGTGCTGATTTGAAGCAAAGGTATATCACAACGCTGTCACATAGTGGCTGTGACAAAGAGGCTTCATCATTCTTGGAGCATGTTGGAGGTATTGCTATAGATCCAAAGCTTCACTGGTTTTGGAAGATCATAGATGAGAGGAAGGTTTCACCAAGAGATCTCAACAAAGATGCATTTCAGTATTTCATGAGATGAAAATTTCTTCAGTGGGTTCAAGGAGATGGTATTCTGCAAATGGAGAATGCCATGATTTTGCAGCACATCACTCAACTTCCATATTTGAGTGAGTGGATGAGTATGGTGAGCAAGGGGTCACATGATCACTTGTAGACATATATGGACCAGCAAGCTTGGTTACGCTGGTTTCCCTTGGGAGACTCCTATCACTCTCCAAAGGTACCTATTTTTCTGATCTATGCCTTGAAGAATGGTCATGAGATGAATAAGGAGGCATGAATAAGGTATTTTCCAACATACCACTTACCCTCCGCAATGTCATTTCAATTTTAATCTCGGCTGTCGATCTCTAAGATCGAACGGCCCACATTAGATCTCGATATCATTTCATTGTTTCTCATATATTCTCCCAAATGCTTCGTCGTGAGTTCTCCATCGCAGATCATCCTGATCTAACGGTCCACGTTCATCCTCACACCCAAACCCCATCAGACCTGGTTAGCTATTTTTCCAAGGTTTGTTCTGATTTTCCACTGCATTTTCCCATTCGCACAGCTCCAGACCATTCCCATGAACCTTCCAAAGCAGTTTAAACCATAAATCACAGGATTTAAATAATTTTTGTGTGTTTTTTGTGCAGGTTTAATGAAGTTCAAAGATAAAACCCTCCCGCAAGAAAATTACAGTGTTATGGGCGAGGATGACGATCCTCATAGCCCTGAATGCAAATTAAGGAGATCATGGATTTAAATTTCGCGGTTTTTAAGGGTTGATGAGTCATGACCATCGATTTTTTGGACAAAAAATCCATGTAAACCCTCTGCGCACCTGCAAACAGAAAAACACAGTCAACATCAATTAACAAAGGGTATCAGTGTCAAAGATGAAGTTTATGGCTTAATCAAGCCTAAACACAGGTCCAAAGATAAAACACTGTGTTTTTGAAACAGAGAAATATCAGTTGAGGGACACCTCAGAGCCACATCAAAGGGGCTAATTGATTCCCCAGCTACTATATTTTCACCTTGCAACTTTCTACCTCAAAGGAATACCCAGATCAAATCTCAGTCCGAAACATGAAGGCTAATGACAACTAACAGTAATTGCAAACAAAGGAAGATATTTTAAACTGTCAGTAGAGTGTTGTAAAAGATAAAAAGGCCTTAAAGTCAATATCTTCACCCACTAAGCCTAAAAAATAGAAAACAGAGTTAATGAAACAGAGTTGTAATTCAATGCTTTCCTTCCTTAGGCCTTGCATGGTTTTCAAGGCTAGGAGTTGCATTTAGTGTAGAATTAATTACACTTCAATCCTAAAACTCTTCCACCTCCTCATTTATTCTATAAATACTTCTGAAGAAGATGAGAGGTTGGTTGGTTGGTCACTATTTGTAATACTGAAACTCTCTGAAATAATACATAGTCTGTCTGAAGTTGAGGAAGAAATTGAAGTGTTGGAAGCTTGATGGTGTTGTGACATGCTTGTTCTTGAGAAGGCTCTATCATTGGATCCATGAGCTTGGATATTGGTGATGTATTTTGAACTGTCTGCTATTTTTCCTATTTTCATTATGTTCCATAAATTCTTCTACAGTAGGATGAAAAGTTTAGGCTAAGAAATGACTCCTAGAAGCACCTTAGACCTGTTTCTCCTTCACTGTTTTATGTTTTCTTCTGCTGAGGCATTTTAGAGTCTTTAAACATTCTCTTGAACCATTCCGCTTGTTTATTTCTCAAATAGTTCAAAGAGTTGGTTTCAACATGATTTATGGTTTTCCCTGCTTGTCTATTGCCACTTGAAAGTTGTTTTTGAAGTCTCCCTTCGAAGTACCATTGTTTACAGTTAGCCAAGGAGGTTTGCTTTGATCATACCCTTTGTCCCTGCTTGAAAAATTGTTTTAAAGGTCTTTATAGTTGTGATCATAGATGTGTTAGGTGTTCCATCTTCTATGAATGCAATTATCAATGAATCTTTCATGTTTTCTAAGTCCTTTGAAATAAAATCTTTGAGGAAATAGGATGTGCTCCTGAAACTTAGATTTTATTTTAAAAGTTGTCTTGAAGTCATTATTTGCTTAAAGTGTGGTTTGTAGAATTCATGGTTAGCCCTGTCTATCAAATGCCTCTTTATGTTCAAGTTATGTTTTTAAGTTCCCTTTGTTGAGAATTCAATTTCTCTTTCCAAATCATTAATGTCCATCTCATTCACAAAACTAAAGGATCCTGTGGTCAAGTTAGATTTGCCCTTTGATATCCCATATCCATTGATGAGTTTGTCATAAACCTCTTCTTGACTCCATTGCCCAATGAATCTGACACTTCTTCTTCCTATTTATACTGCCTAGACCTTTCATGTTTTGCTATGCCAATTCAATCAAACAAACAAATCAAACAAACACTTTCACTTAATAACTAGTCTAAAATCAATACTTAAAAGCAAACAAGACATATCTTTGCAAACATTTTGAGAGATCCCTCTCTGAGAACAGGAGGACTAGATCTTGGAACTCTAAAGATTGGTTCTGATGTTGCCTTGTCTTTTGGTTGGCCAATCTATCAAAACACAGGACCCCAACACTCCAAAAACCACTGATTTCGTGTGGAAAATGCGCCAATAGTTTCATTGGAGTTTTGAACATGAAAATATTTGGGACAGTTAGATCTTTGGGCCAAAGATCAACAGTCGTGGATAAGCGCAAAACGTTGGAAGTTGCGTGGTGGACGAGGCGGTGGGACCAAAGTGACGTAAGAAAATTTTTCAGGTAGTGGGTTTATGTGATTAGCGGGGTTGAATGTCGGGAAGATTAGTGGCCATCAGATCTTATAGATCAACGGTGGGGATGCATTTGCGGGGATGAATGGATAGGTATTAGTCAAGAGGATGGAGGGTGAGAGGGGAGATGATCGCCATTGAATTTATATGACAAATGGTTTAGATTTCCCCCTAGAGTGGTAAGGCAGAGGAAGAGGTAAATAGGTCGGGAGGAATGGTAGCCATTGGATCAGGACCCAAGGCCTTTTATCAACAGTAAATATCATTCGAGGAAAAGGGGAAGCGGGGCAAAGGAGGGGTAAAAGAGGTGGTAACATAGCATTGAAAACCGTTGATCTTGGTAGATCAATAATGGGGATGAAATCAGAGGTTGAATCATCGGCATAAAAAGGTGAAGGAAAATGAAGAAAAAACAAAGTGAATGCCGATGCCGATGGGGGCTTAGAGAACGGGGAAGGAAAAGGGTTCGATGGAGGAGTAGGTTACTGAGAGCTAAAGTAGCAAGGGCTGGGGATTTAAGCCCTCAGGAGATCGTCCCATCGGAGGAAAAAGGTAAGGGGAAAGAAAACTTGCGAACGCCGATGCGCGATGGCGATGAAGCGCTAACCGTTGGATCTTAGGGAAGATCGATGGTGGATATTTCGTCGGGAGGTTGGCCATCGAAAAAAAAGAAAATATAGAAGGGGGAACTTGGAAATGCCGATATGCGATGGCCGACGTGTTTGCGAAGCGCGATGCGATGAAGTGGTCGGGGCTTCGAATCGGCATAAATTTTTTTTACAAAGGAAAAATGGTTGCGGGGAAAGTCGAAAGTTCAAAATTCCGATGGCTTAGTGCTTTGGTCACAGGCACAAGGTTTTATGGTGGGGAAGGGAAGGGGGGCTTAAGCCAAGGGGGCTTAAAGCCTTATGTATAAAAAATGGTTGGAAATAGGCTAAAAACATGGGTTTTTTGGCTTTTTAAAGGCTTCCGATAAGTTAAAAAAGGCCAAATTGAACAAAATAAAAAGGAATAAATGGTCTTAAGGGGATTTGGTAGCCTTTTTTTAGGGAGAAAGGAGGATAATGAAGAGGAAAAATGGGCTATTTTAAGAGGGAAATGGACTAATAAAAATAGGGATAAATAGCCTAAAATAAGCTTCTGTTTGAAACAACAGGATAACCTTTTAGAAGACATAGATGAAGCTTTCAGTGAACTGATGGACTTAGGCTAATGAGGGCAGTGAGATTTGTAGAACTCACAATGTTTCTTCAAATATTGTTTCTAGAAATCTGAGTTTTTCAACTTTAGTCATCTTTGGATAAAGTCAAAATTATGGATGACTAACAGTGAGTAATCATCTTGTACTCATGTCTTTATGGTCCCCACCGAACCTTTTCTGTGTGGCAGCATCATCGAGTCACCCTTGTTTAGAGCATCCGAGTTGAGTCATCATCACATTCATGGAGTCTATCCCAAGTCCATTTTTATCCCACTATAGTCCTCCATCCTTCATTGCTTGGTTCCTCACTCGTGTCACACATTATGGCCCTCAGTCCTACTGTCCCCTATCCCATTTTATATTGTGTCAGTTGCTGCTAGGTCATCCATGCCCTTTATGCTCTTAACAACGGAAGTCGTCCATCCGCTACTCAGTACCCCCCATTTCATCATCATCCCTGGTGTCAGTTTGTTAGTCACTCTACTATTTTCTCTCATGCCTTAGTTGAGGATCCCTTATTGCCTCACCTATGGCTTACCTCCTTCTGTCGACATCAGCTCATTCATTCCAGAAGACAGGTCTAGAGGGCGGTGTACCTTGGTTCCAGCTTTCACTCTTGTTCAGTGCCTCAGATCAGGAAAAGGTACTCTTTATTGCCCTTTGAATTAATTGTTTCTCAGCTCCAAATCCTTACAACATGATCGAGATCCGTATACTTGATGGTTCAGTGATGCAGTAGATTGTATCGATGATTCTCGGGTATGTGTGATATGTTTCAGACCTATGAGGGGGTGGCCCTTCATGTAGCCCCCTATATGCCCAGATGACCTCTTCTTCACAACCTTTGATGCAACTCCATAGATTTGATGACATCGGCCTTACTCGCTTGTTGTGCCTTTTTTGTTTGCATGTATCAGTTAGATTTTTAGAGCCCTTTCCTATTTACAGGGGAACTTGGATTGTATTTATATCTCATGTACTCAGATATTATTGTATAAGTCCTGGATGTTATCCCAGGCACAGTATGTATGTGGGATTCATTATCTTGTTTTTTATCTGGCTCATGTTTATGCCAGCATGGACTATATAGTTCAGTCCCTTGTTTATTGGACGCATTATTATTTGTACTTTTTCTCAGCGGGCATAGGTATGCCTCTCTCGCCACCTATAGCATAGGTACTCACTCATAAAAGAGACTTGTCACACTTGTAAGTGTCGTCTCCTCAGGGTCTAGTCCTATAGCACTTTGGTCTACCTTATATTTATCTCTCTCTGACTTCCCCTTCGGTGTCTAGTGATTGAGTTCTTACAATGTACTTCGGTCATACGATTAGCTCCTAATGCTCCCATGCTAGGGGGCAATCTGTTACACCATTTTTTGGTCATCTAACCTGATACTATTAGATGGACCAAAGTACACCATGTAAGACCAATTTTACTCTAAGTAAAATTTCTTTCACTATGAAAAATAACTTAGTAAACCACATTTATTAAGTTTTTTATGGTCTAAACAGGAAACCCCATGAGGAAATATCGAATAAATCCACATTTGTTTGGTTTTTCTCAAGGAATAATTAGTTAAAAAATAGTTTAATTTATATTCCTGGTCATATTTAACCCAAAATAGGAAAATTAATTAGATAAATCATTATTTATCTTATTATTTTCTAGGAATTATTATTTAAACCTTATTTAAATAATATTCCTTGTTAAATTTGACTAAATCATTTATAAATAATTAAATAAATCATTATTTATTTGATTATTACTCAACCACATCCTTAAAATAATAAATAAATCATTTATTTATTATTATTTACAAATAAAGGGATTTGACCAAAGTTAAATTCTTTTTCCCTCCAACAGATATAATAAAATATTCCATAAAAGTTGGATCTTGATTTGGTTAATAGGATTTTAATTATGCACCAATATCTAGACTAACTCAATATTTTGTTATAAATAGAAGGGTTTTTCCTTTCATTCACTACCTTTTGTTGCCTAAAGATCACTCTGGATCTATACTTTTGGTCTGAGTTTGATCCACCATCATTGTCATATTTTGCTACCATTTTTTTCTTGTGAGCTCCCTTTGAGTTCCATTTTTGTCTGGGTTTTCTACACCATCAAGAGAGAGAGAGATTTCAGATATGAAGTGCTAAGGACTTACAAGAAACCATCCCATTGAGGGGGACTGGTAACATCTTTCTATGTTCCCTTTCGAGGTGTCAAAAAATACAAAAATTCTCTGAAAATAATATTGTCTTATCTATTGGATGCATGTAGCATCTCTTACTTTTATTTACTACTTAATGTCTTTTACTGCATAGATCTAGATTTTGCAACATTTATAATGGTCAAATAATTGCAGATCTAAAGAAATTGGCAGCCATCTTTGCTATTAGGGCTGTTTGTTATGCACGGCTAAAATGATACTTTTTCATACGAATGCGATTAAGATTCATACTAACACACAGTATTGAGCGTTATGTCGTCTATTTGATTCCTTCTAAGAATACCATCGACACTTGTGTGGTTTTGGCTCATGGTATTTGTAAAGGCTAAAAATATATAAGGAGAAGAAGGTCACAGTGCATGGGTGTGCATGTGTTTGGGCATTGAATGAATACTTCACTATGAAGTATATCAGCATGGAATGGGTTACATATTATTGATAGATCTGAAATAATAATGCACTTATGAATAAAATGATGGATCAGGATCTCTAGACCTAAAATGGCTATGTATTTTTGTAATGTTCCAAATTTTTAGCTTCCAAGCTAAATGGAACATTAGAGTTAGCAACAGATATAGTCGGAAAATAAATGTGTAGAAAATCTCATAAGTCTCCTAAGGAGGATAAAAACACTCCAAGTGTGAAAGGAGACATTCTTTCAAGCTCAATAAAACACCTCTATGTGTGAACAAGGATAAGATGCAGCTGCTTTGACTTGGTCAATTGCGCAGTCTTGGAGGAGAAGAAACCCTAGGAAGAATAATGAAATTTTGGAGGGAAGAGCATATTTGGATAGAGGGGACCTAATTGGGTGGGCCCAAGGAGAATAAAACTCGTATTATATATGAGGAAGAGGAAGGGAGAATTTTTCTTCATGTTTTAGATCATTATTTATGTCTCTCTTGACATTTTCTTACTCTTGCTATTCAACAGAGTAGCAGTGCTATTTAGCACTTGGGTGTTCCCGGGCGGGAATCCCACCTCTTTCCTTTGAGGAGCTCATTGGGAGAGTTTGTATTCAACATTACACATCAGGTTTTCAGGCCAAGCTTCAGCCATCTTCATCAGCACAACTTTTCCATAGTTTGTGTAGTGTTGTTGGGTGCAGTAGTGGAAGGGATTGAAATCCCACTTTCTGAGCTGATATTTTATTGGAGGGAGACTTCCTTTCATCCAGAGATATGTTTGGAGGGTCTTGGAGTAGATTTAATATTAGTGGTATCATACCACACACTTCTTAGAGTTTCCAGCATATTTTTAGTTGGGAACTGCGTTATTTTGGGAGGCAGATTTCATTGCAGGGTTTGGTGGCTTCTTTGTGGTTTTTCCTTGTGATTGAGACGTTCATTATCTCATGGGAGGAAGCCTTTGAAAGATATGCATCAGATAATATTTCTATCAGCCTATTACACTCTCATGCTTTATGTTGCAGTGAGTATTCAAAAGTTTCTGAATATTACATTTTGTATTCAGAGAGTTTAGCAAGAAACCCTTGCCAGGTTGTCTTGCTTTTCGTATAAGGAGACTAGATCTCATTCCTTGAGAATTTTTGATTAATATATGAGTAGATATATTGTTTCCTTTATTTTATAAGTATAAAAACTCTCATATACTGTGCAATAGATCAAGCAGAAACTCTGGTATTTTGCAGTCTTGGGGTTTTAGCACTTCCAGGCAATACTAGTAGTGGGATATCTATTTAGCCCACCTAGTTTGCTTTGTTTCAGCTCTATTATTGGATTTAGATTTTTTATTTCTATATCTATGGGATCCAAGAGTTCATTTCAGTATTTTATTGCATGCATGGCTAGAAATGCGTTTTTACTTCTTACTTCCTAAGTTTTCCCAAGGAGGAATATTTACATAGCTATAGACAGAGCCTGAGAAGGGGCCAGCTAGCCTTCGGATCTCATCCTCTTTTTAGAGGTAAAATATTTGGTAAATTCCCACTTAGTCCATCTCTGAAATAGCCTTTCTCATATATCCGACAAAGGAACATTTCATTGGAGAAAAAATTGCTGATTTCCATTCCGGAATATTACAGTGGTATCAGAGCTTCGAACTTGGCTCAGCTTGTGAAGTTAAAAATTTAAAAGTAGAGGGCTCAAGGATGAATAAGATGAGTTTACTCTCATCCATCTTCAAATCTCAAGAAAAAGAGGGAAAATGCATTGAGATTCCAAGGGGGTCTCAAAGAAGAAGAGGTTGCAATGACATCTCAAGCCATTTCATTTCATAGAAAGAAGAGGTGGACAGAAACTAGAAAGCTTCAGTATGTGCAGAAGGAAGGGAAGATAAGCTGACAAAACTTCTTCCACAATTTATGCAGAGCTTTCAAGGAGAGCTGAGGAACACAAGACTGGAGATGGGATCTCTAAAGGAGGATGAATCTAGAGCAGAATCTAGATTTGCACATGGTGAGGAGGAGTATGCAGCTACACACCATAGTGCACAACACAGTCAAGAGCCCAGATCTATCTTGATATGGAGGAATGGAGTTGACATCTTTCATTTCACATTGCCGGAGGCAATACATTCAGTTCATATTCTTGAACAAGAGGACATGGGGGTCTCTTTTTCACAAAGGGATCAAGTTGTTGGAAGGTTGTGTTGAGCCCCAAGATTTTTCTTTCTTCCATCATAATTCACTCCATTTTCTTTTGTACATTGTTATCCTAGGCTCAAATGATCAATGAAATTAGTTAAAATTGCTTTAAGAATGAATATCATGGCTAACTTGCTAAGTTTTGTGATTTTGTCATTGTAATACATTTTGAACTGAAACTAGCTACAGAATGCAGACATTCCGTAGCTAGTTTCCAATTCTGCAGCTGTCTTCACGTTCAAGCATGTTCCAGGTGTCCTCTCAGGAAAATCCACACATGGGTATATTCCACATCATGTCCTCAGCGTTTGTTGCTCACCATGAAGAATGAATGGAATTCTGGACGTGGTTTTGTACGTGGGAACTCACACAAGGAGGCAGACTCCTAATAGGACAAGGACAGTCCAGATGTCCTTTGTCACTTTACGCTGCCATATTTAGAGTTCTAGTACGATTTTGATATGAAAAGACAATGATCCCCATATTATCTCAAGTTCTATTATGAAGATTTGTTATAAATGTACTCGGGAAACCGAGAGAAAAGTTCTAGATTTTGATTAGATTTCGTGGATTGACTGCTGTATTTCTGAAGACCAAGAATACTCTGTTTTAAGTTATTTTCCTTTAATGAAGAAGACATCATTTCTTTGAACGCGTTGAGTTGATCTTGAGCTAGATTTCGTGCTACTCTGGTGGTAGAGGGCCCCTGCCTCCTGAGCGGCTTTACTTTTGCAATTTAGATAAGTATCTTAGTTTGTTTTCACGTTTTTGAAGTTTACATTCATAGTTAATTTCATTAATCATTATAGCTATACTTGTTCTAATAAAATCTTCCAAAAGATCATTACGATGAATAAGAAGTGGCTATAGTGTTATATATTTTATTTGCAATTCCTTTCGTTCATTATCACAGTTAAACTTACTCTAGTAAACTCTTCCAAGATATCATTATGATGACTAAGGCATAACTATGATACTGTAGGTTTCAGTTGCTTGTTTACACTAAGTAGCATAGCTGATCTTACTCTTAAAAATCTCTTCCAAAAAATCATAACAATGAGTAGGAAATAGCTGTGATGTCTTAGTTTTTAATTGTATTCGCTTTCAGTTTTCATGTTTGTATTCATTTGCATTGAATTGTACAACGAGGATTGTTCTAACAAGCTCTTCCAAAATACCATTCATGATGAACTAAATAGGCTGTAGAATCCCATAGATTAATTGCATGATAACTTAGTTAGAGCACTCCGGAGGCAAATTGCATTTAATTCATGCTCTGTTCTTTCGTTTCAAGTTTGATAATGGCTTTTTAGTTTAGCACTGTTCACTGTAGACTAGTAGCACCTTAGTTAAGTTCCAACTTAGCTCACTGTATTTACATTCCAAGATTAGTTTCCATCCATTTCATTTTAAATTGCATTAGATGTTAAACTTAAATACCACGGTCTTCATTATTTACAAAACTTCTTTTGTCCCAAACCTATATTAACTCATAATCATCTGGACAGAAGATAGTATCACTCTAAGGCCTGGAGTACTTTTGCAACCTTTTTACCATTTCATAAACAAGCCTTTCCTCAAAGACTATTCTAAAAGGAAATCTATAACTTTTGAGTGAGGTTTAGTGGTGTTAAACTAAGTTGCAGAATAGAATTAGGAGCTAGTTTTAGAGTAGAGATCTTATGATGTTACAAATGTTCTTTTCCAAATATGTTTCAATAAACCTTTAATCATGGATGAGATGTTGTATCATTATAAGTTTATTGTTTAATTGTTTAGTTAGGAGAACTTTATTTACACTTAGCTGCCCATTTCTCAAGCTCTTCCAAAACATCTTTAATGAATGAATTGGAAAAGTTAAGTTCATGTTGTGATTTATTTTCTTGAAGTCATTATCAAGCTTTGTATTTTGCTAAGTCATAGTTTAGGTTTGGTTCTGTTTCAGTATTTGCATTTGTCATTTGTCATCAATAATTTAGGCTTCACTCTGTTTTTAACCAGTAGCTTCTTTCCACCAGCATTTATTTCTTTCCCTTGTGAACATAAAACCATAAAAAAAACCAAAAACACCATAAAACACTAGACACAATGCAGTAAGAAACAAACACCTAGGCACATATAGTGCACCACACTTCAGCAGTTTACCAACCCTGGTTGACAATTAAATGAACTCAATTTAGGAGACTAGGTTGAGCACAAACATTTTGGTGCCGTTGCCGGGGAAGTGAAAACTAGGTAACCTTTGTTTCTTAACTCCCAAAAACAATGATATGCGTAGAGAGAGAGACTCAAGGGGTAGATTCATAAGAAGCAGAAGCAGAAGTTTGATTCCTAGAACACCACTTGTTTCACTTAGACCAAGAGCTAGTACACCTTCAAATCAGACCCACATTCCATCCTTTACTAATCCTAGACTTCTAGAAGACCCAAGATCAGATATTCCATTAGAGAGACCTTCCACTTCATCCACTGAACCTGTCTTAGAAGAAGATCCAAGGACTCCTGTTAGGGACACAAACTTTTCCACTTCCACAGAAGAATCAACCATGGCAGAAGAAGGGGGAGGAGGAGTCTTTAATGGAGAACACACATTATTTGGAGGGGGTAGAGGTAGAGGTAGAGGAGAAGGAGGTAGAGGTGCAGAAGGAGGAAGAGGTAGAAGAGAAATAGGAAGCTCTTTTGGGTTTCCTATAATAGATGAAGAAACCAATACAACCATGAAAAACATTTCACCCTCTGTCCTTCCAAACTTCTATGGACTTAAAACTGAAGATCCTGAAACCTTCTTATTTGAATTTTAAGTCCTATGTAGAACTTATGACTACTTACAAGATGCTCAAAAACTTAAACTATTTCCTTCAACATTGAAAGGAGCAGCATTGAAGTGGTTTATGAGTTTGATCAACAGTTCTATTGGGACATGGGAAGACATGAAACAAGCATTTCTAGAGAGGTATTTGGATTATTGTATGCCAGTCAATCATAAGGAGGAAGTGTTTAAGATGCTACAAAAAGAAGATGAAAACTTGGAAGATTTGTTGGAAAGATTTCATTACAACATCAAAAGAGCAAAAATGGAAAACTTAGATCAAGACACCTTAAAATCTCTTTTTTTGAAAACAATTAGGGATGAATGGTTGGATATCCTTAACATGATGGGAAAAGGGGATATATCACAGCTCACATTACCTGAAATATCTGAGTTATGTATCAACCTTTCAAGAGGGAAATCTAAAACTGTAAAAGGTCCAAGAGATCCTGCTCTTGCAAGGGCAAGTAAGTCTGCTCCTGGGATAGTAAGTAGGTCAGAAATAGGACATATGATTTATGATTTCAAATCTGACATCTTAGGGAATCTTAGTGAACAAATAGACACCCTTAAGTTACAAAACAAGCAAAAAGCTGAATCTGATGCCTTAGCAATCTTTTGTCCCAAATGTAGAAAGAAACATGCCTTGAGAGAGTGCCCTTTGGATGTAAAATTTGTAGAGACCTGTGTCATTTGTTCTGAAAAACATGAGACCAAGAATCATCCTTCCTTTCCTGGTTTCAAAGCTATCTTTCAAGAGGAAACTCCTACAAATTCCAAAGAATCTCTCAATTTTGTCTCTAGAAGGCCTTGGCAAGGACCTCAAACACAAGGATTCCATAATCAAATGTATAACCAACCTCCACCAAATTGGAATTCTTGGCAGCAACCTTGGCCTAAATTTCAAAATCAATCTCAAGCTTGGGCACAAGGAGCACAAAGTCCCTACGGAAGATACTCTCAGTACTATCAGTATCCACCATCCTATCCACCATACCCACATTTTTCTCCTCAAATTCCTCAACAAAATTTTCAACAAAATCCTCAACAACATCATCAGAACCTACCACATCAAAATCAACCACTTCCATTACCATTTCCTCAAAAATCAAATCAGTTGCCTTCTCAACCCATACCAAACCCCAACAATAAAAATCCTCAGAACACATACATGATAGAAGGCCAACAGTTTCCAACTTATTTAATTACTCCTTTAGACCTTAGTGATGTTCAACTTAGGTCTGGAAGAATACTTGAAAAGAGGAAACCTTCTGTGATCATACAAGAACAAGATAACTTTGAGGAAGATTCTCTACGGGTGAATAAAATTCTTGAGGAAGACACATCTTTTCAAGACCCAAACATTGAAAAATTAAAGAAAAAAGAACCAATAATTTCAACTCCTGTATTAGAGCAGCCATCAACATCTACTTCTACACCTCCCTTTCCAGAAAGATTACAAATTGATAGAGGTGTAGAAAAACAAATTATGGTGCCTAATTATGATTTCCTAGATGAGCTGAGAAATGTCTGTATTAAGATTCCATTATTACAAGCTATCAAAGAAATTCCAATTTTAGCAAAGACAATAAAGGAGTTGAGCATGAAGAAAACAAGAAAAAGAATAAGAGAGACAAAGAAAATTCAACTAGCAGGAAAAATAGCAGATATCATGATGGGTAAGATTTCTATTCCAAAGTATCTAGACCCAAGAAATCCAGTTGTTAAAATTCACATCAATGGAATTGAGATCCAAAACACACTCATTGATTTAGGAGCAGCAATCAATATCATGAGTAGAAAAATCATGGATAAAATGAAACTTCCTAATCTTCTCTTTACACCCACATTATTACAATTAGCAGACAGATCTGTGATCAAACCTGATGGGGTAATAGAAGACATTCCAGTGTCCCTAGATTCTTGGGAGTACCCTGTGGATTTCATGATCCTAACTCCTAAGAATAATCTAGGAGGGCATCCTGTTATATTAGGAAGACCTTGGTTGGCTATAGCTGATGCTTTCATTAGTTGTAGATCCGGTGATATGTACATCTCTGATGGTAGTTCAACTAAGAAATTCAGTTTGTATCCTCCAGCAAGGACAATTACAGATTTAGATGATACTCAATGGATAGAGGATGAAGAAGACTTGCAACCTCTCTTCACAATTTCAGAAATTAGTGAAGATAATCAAATTATGAATACTCTAGAAAACTTTGAATCCTCTTCAGAATACAAACATGAACCATTTCAAGAAGGATCCAACATTGAGTTTTTTTCATCAAGGTAGATGTCTCTTCATTCTATGGATAAATTTGGCAGCTCTACAATTGAGATATTTCCAGGCAAAACTTTGAACATAAACAAGAACCTAGAAAAATCTCAACAAGAAGAGTTAGTCAAGATATTACAAAGACATTCTTCTGCATATGCATGGGAGTACACTGACATGAAAGGGATAAGCCCCAAGACTTGCACTCATCACATCTATATAGAGGAAAATTGTAAACCAATTAGACAACCTCAAAGACGGATGAATCCAAATCTTAGGGAAATTGTTAAAGAAGAATTGCAGAAATTGTTAAATGTTAACTTTATCTATCCCATTTCAGATAGTTAGTGGGTTTCTCCTTTGGTAATTGTGCCAAAGAAAAATGGTAAATGGAGGGTATGTATTGACTACCGGGAATTAAACAAAGCTACTCTTAAAGATCATTTTCCCTTACCTTTCATAGATCAGGTATTAGACACATTAGCTGGCAAAAAGTATTTCTCATTCTTAGATGGGTTTAGTGGTTATAACCAAATTCAAGTAGCACTTGAAGATGAAGACAAAACCACATTTACCTGTCCTTGGGGTACCTATGCTTACCGAGTATTGCCATTTGGACTATGCAATGCACCCGCAACATTTCAAAGGGCAGTACTAGGAATCTTTTCAGATCTAATACATGATTGTGTAGAGGTATATATGGATGATTTCATAGTTTATGGAAACACATTTGAAGAAGCCTTAACAAACTTGGAAATTTTTTTAAAGAGATGTAAAGAAGCAAATATTTCGCTTAGTCATGAGAAGTGTTTTATGATGTTTACAGAAGGAATTATTTTAGGACATCACATTTCAGGGATGGGATTAGAGTTGATGAGTCAAAAGTTGAAGTCATCTCTAACTTATCTATTCCAAGTTGTCAAAAAGATGTTAGGAGTTTTCTAGGATTTACAGGATATTATCGGAGGTTTATAGAAAAATTCACCAAGATAGCATCTCCACTCTTCAAATTACTTACCAAATATTGTGAATTCAAATGGAATTCTGATTGCCAGTTAGCCTTTGAAACCCCGAAAACAAAAATTTCTGAAGCACCTATTTTAAGGGGACCTAACTGGAAGTTACCTTTTCATATCTCAATAGATGCCTCTGATACAACTCTAGGAGCAGTATTGGGACAAAAAGACCTGATTCCTTATGCCATCTACTATACCAGTAAAAATTTGACTCCTGCAGAGTTAAACTATACTGTAACTGAAAAAGAGTTTTTAGCTGTTATTCATGCCATAAACAAATTCAGACACTATATAACAGGCTATGAAACTTTTGTTCACACTGATCATTCTGCAATTAGATACTTAATGAACAAATCAATTACTAATGGCAGAGTCATAAGATGGTTATTGCTTTTACAAGAATTCAATATTACCATTCTAGATAGGCCTGGAAAACAAAACACAGTAGCTGATTTCCTATCTAGACTCAAAAACATCAAAGATGACACTCCAGTTGAAGATCAATTTCCTGATGAATATATTTTGCAATTTCTACCCAAACTCCTTGGTTTGCTGACATTGCTAATTATTTAGTTTTAGGAAAATTTCCTTCAATAATGAATGCAAGAGATAAAAGAAAAATCATTTATGACAGTGCAAAATATTCATGGGTTGCTAATGAGTTGTACAAGACAGGTCCAGATTTGATCATTAGGAGATGTGTTCGGGAAGATGAGATGCCTGAGATTCTTAAAGCATGTCATGGTGAACCTTGTGGTGGACACTTTGCTGATAAGAGGACAGCCTATAAGATCCTTCATTTAGGATATTATTGGCCATCCTTGTTTAAAGATGCTAAAGAGTATGTCAAAAGGTGTGATAGTTGCCAAAGGGTAGGGAAACCTTCTCCTTCAGGTGAGATGCCATTACAACCTCAGGTACATATTGAACCTTTTGAAAAATGGGCTTTGGATTTTGTAGGACCTATTAGTCCTCCATCAAGACAAAAGAGATATATATTAGTGTGCACTGATTATGTTACCAAATGGGTAGAGGCCAAGCCATTACTTTTTGCTAATGAAGCATCTGTAGTTACTTTTCTTTTTGAGGATATTTTTACTCGTTTTGGTGTCCCAAGGGAAATTGTTACAGATCAAGGAGCTCAATTTACATCAAGGCTAGTGGAAAAAATGATGGAGAGGTACAAAATCAGGCATAGAAAATCTACTCTTTATCATCCACAAGCAAATGGTCAAGTGGAATCTACCAATAAGGTCATTGAAGGAATCCTAACAAAGACTGTTCATTTACATAGAAGAGATTGGGTAGATAGGCTTCCTGAAGCCTTGTGGGCCTATAGAACTACATGGAGAAACACAACATGCCATACTCCTTATGAACTTGTTTATGGAAAGAAAGTTTTGTTTCCCATAGAGTTCTAGATTCAAACTTTCAAAATGGCATTTCAGCTAGGACTTGATTTAACAGAGGCACAAAAGCATAGATTGGAGTAGATTAATGAATTGGATGAGATCAGACAAGATGCAGTTCAGAAAACAAGTCTAGTCCAACATCAAAGGACTAGATGGCATGAAAAGTACATCAAAGAGAAGAAGTTCAAAGAAGGTGACTGGGCTCTCTTGTTTGATTCAAAATTCAAGGATTTTCAAGGTAAATTTCAAACACATTGGCTTGGGCCATATGAAATTGTTAAATTTTTTGACAATGGAGCAGTAAAAATCAGGACAATAGATGAAGAAGAGGTCACTTTTCTTGTGAATGGTCATAGATTAAAGCTATATCACAAACCACTTTCAAGAGAAGAATTTGTCAAGAAGTTCCAGGAAAACAGTGATGTGAAGTTAATGAAGAAGAATCTTTCTTCTTCATCAACTTGATTGAATTTTCTGAAGTCATTTATTTAAAAAAATAAAATAAAATAAAAAATAAATAAAAATAAAAATAAAGTATAAACATGAAAACCAATCACTGATTGGCATGTTTATACAGAATAGATAGGGTGAAAATCAGAGTCTTTCTGACACTCTAACTTTTCCATTTTTTTTATGCAAGCAGCTGTTACAAAATCATAAGTTCAGATCCATCTCACTTATGATCCATCTCATTTCATTTCATTCCATTTACTTATCCATCCATACTCCATTTCATTCATTCATTCATACTTCACTTCATTCCATATTTCATTCATCTCATTCCATACTTCATCCACCTCATTTCCATATCAAAATTTAAAGTTTGATGTCTTTCTACAATTGAATAACACGTCATGAATTGCAGGCCATTTCTTATACTTTTCTACTCCATTTAATAAATTGTAATCCATCCCACTCCATCATTCACTTCATACATATCCCATTATACCATATTTCATCATCTATCTTCACTCATTCCATATAATATTCCACTTAATTTCCAAGCCACTCCATTCCATGATTAAAGTTCTCTACAGGTACATTTTGCAGCTAAACAGATATTTTGCAGCTAATCAGACTTTCCGCTGCCAGACATTCATTCCGCAGCTACAGTTCCTGAAGGTACTGATCAACAGACATTTGAATTGCAACAAGATGATCCGGTATATCCATGAACAAGAAAAATCAAGAAGGATTATGAAGACTCATAAAGTAATGATTTCCAAAGGGGAACAAAGCATATAAAGACCACAAAAAGCATATGAAAGGCAAAGGTAAAAAGTTCTAATTATAATGGCATATCATGAAAAAATTTAGTATAGTCTAGTTATGAATCATTCGAAAAGTTGTTTTGATTATTTTTATTGATCATGCCAAATATACCCTTTGCAAAACTTTGGATAAAAATCCTTCATTTCAAATCCTATACCCGATCATCATCTAAGTGGTTAAAATGCTGAAGTGATTGATTTTCTCACGTCACCCAGCCAAATCATTTAATGATGATTTTTGAATCCGTTGCAAAATATCTCCGCGGTCTTTTCACTCATTGATTTGTTTTCTTCACCTCACTTCATTAATTCATTCCGTAACCATTCCCTATTACTCCATCCCGTAGCCAACTCTTCATTATTTCATTCTGTAAAACAGAGGTATCTCTATCACCGTGAGCAGAGGTATATTAGTTTGAAAGTTGAAGCCACTGTCACCAAGAAGCAGAGGTATATCTGTTGAAATTTGAAGCCATTGTCACTGTGAAGCAGAGGTATATCAGTTTGAAGATTGAAGCACTGTCACCGTGAAGCAAAGGAGTATTAATTTGAAGGTTGAAGTCATTGTCTACGTGAGCAAAAAGAGTACTAATCTGAAGATTGAAGAAGAAATTATGGGCCTCATTGTGAGAACTGAACCACTAGGCACAAAATACCTGGAAGGATACCCTCAAAGCAGAGAAATGTTGCAAAAAGCAGGATGGCTGCAATTCCTTGAAAAATTTAATGGCTTCCACAAAGAAGTTACTAAAACATTTGCAAGGTCATTCAAAGGAGCCGAGGTTGAAGTTGGATATATTAAATTCACTGTCACAGAGGTTTTTATTGCAGAAGCAACAAGATTGCCTAGACATGGAGAAATATGGTTTAAGAACAGAGAATTTCATAATGAATCATGGAAGCAGATCCTCAAGTCACCAGGTATGGATGTCACTGTGTTTAAAAAGGGAATTCCAAGCTCTGCATTAAAGAATAAATGGAGAAACATGTTGCTTATCCTACAAAAATTTATCACTTGTGAAGGTAGATATGGTGTTTTCTATGTTTACCATATTAGGTTGATAATGCATTTCCTAGAAGAAGAGCTTAATTTGCCCTATTTCTTGCTTCAAAGTTTAAAAAAGATGGCTTCAAGTGTTCAAAGGAAAGTCCAATTCCTAGAAACAACTCTATACCATCATGGCTTGGTTAAGATTCTAATTGAACACCATTTAGCCAAAATAAAAGATACTTGGGATAATTTCTTGGTGAGAAATCACTTTGAGGAACCAAAAGAGCCTTCACCTGAACATCAACCTACAAAGAGAAGCAGAAAATGGAGAGCCTCTAAAATTGAAATTGATAAAGCAATTCAAGAAAGCAGTGAAGAAATAATCTCTGAGAAATTGACTCAGATTAAGAGACAGCTTAAGGAAGAGAGGGTAATCAGAAAATTTGCCATAGAAAAAGGAGAGGGACCATCCCAGCCGAGAAGGAGCCATAGACTCAGGGGGAAACTAAGGAAAACACAGATTAAACAAACCGGGGTGATAAACATAGAAGATGAAGAAACACCTATTGAAGAAGATGTTGAAGAAGATTTTGATGAAGAAGCCCCTGAAATTGACCCTACACAGCAAGAAATTTATAACTATGTTGAAACATTGGAAAGGAAAGCTTCAGAGAGTAGAGATAGAACCCCTAGTCCTCCACTGTCCGAAATATATGTGTTAAGAAGAGATAGGTACGAGCTAGAAGTACTTAATAGACATACCAGGACTGAGAATGATATTCTGAAGGAACAAGTTAAGCTAAAAACCAGTATGAACTCAACCTTGTCTCTACAAATGGACAAAGTGGAAAAGGCTAATGAAAAGTTGAAAAAGAGGAACAAGAAGTTAATCAGGGCACTTACCAATTTAAGATTCAAGTTAGTCATCAGGAAGCCCAGAAGGCCTTTAACTTCCAGGCAAAGAAGAAGAAGAGGGTTGGATGTTCTTGCAGAAGTCTCTGAGTTTATGGAATAAGTTGCATGAGGACATGCAAGAAATCAGCAGTGGGGGTATGTTGAGCCCCAAGATTGTTCTTTCTTCCATCATACTTCACTCCATTTTCTTTTGTCCATTGTTATCCCAGGCTCAAATGATCAATGAAATTAGTTAAAATTGCTTTAAGAATGAATATCATGGCTAACTTGCTAAGTTTGTGATTTTGTCATTGTAATACATTTTGAACTGAAACTAGCTACAGAATGCAGACATTCCGTAGCTAGTTGCCAATTCTGCAGCTGTCTTCACGTTCAAGCATGTTCCAGGTGTCCTCTCAGGAAAAGCCACACATGGGTGTATTCCACATCATGTCCTCAGCGTTTGTTGTTCACCATGAAGATTGAACGGAATTCTGGACGTGGTTTTGTACGTGGGAACTCACACAAGGAGACAGACTCCTAATAGGACAAGGACAGTCCAGATGTCCTTTGTCATTTTACGCTGCCACCTTTAGAGTTCTAGTCCGATTTTGATATGAAAAGACAATGATCCCCGTATTATCTCAAGTTCTGTTATGAAGATTTGCTATAAATGTAACTCGGGAAACCGAGAGACAAGTTCTAGATTTTGATTAGATTTCGTGGATTGACTGCTATTTTTCTGAAGTCCGAGAATACTATGTTTTAAGTTATTTTCCTTTAATGAAGAAGACAACATTTCTTTGAACGCGTTGAGTTGATATTGAGCTAGATTTCGTGCTACTCTGGTGGTAGAGGGCCCCTGCCTCCTGAGCAGCTTTAATTTTGCAATTTAGATAAGTATCTTAGTTCGTTTTCAAGTTTTTGAAGTTTACGTTCATAGTTAATTTCATTAATCATTATAGCTATACTTGTTCTAAGAAACTCTTCCAAAAGATCATTACAATGAATAAGAAATGGTTGTAGTGTTATAGATTTTATTTGCAATTCCTTTCGTTCATTATCACAGTTAAACTTACTCTAGTAAACTCTTCCAAGATATCATTATGATGACTAAGGCATAACTGTGATACTGTAGGTTTCAGTTGCTTGTTTACACTAAGTAGCATAGCTAATCTTACTCTTAAAAAGCTCTTCCAAAACATCATAACAATGAGTAGGAAATAGCTGTGATGTCTTAGTTTTTAATTGTATTTGCTTTCAATTTTTATGTTTGTATTCAATTGCATTGAATTGTATAGCCAGGATTGTTCTAACAAGCTCTTCCAAAATACCATTCATGATGAACGAAATAGGCTGTAGAATCCCATAGATTAATTGCATGATAACTTAGTTAGAGTACTCCGGAGTCAAATTGCATTCAATTCATGCTCTGTTATTTCGTTTTAAGTTTGATAATGGCTTTTTAGTTTAGCACTGTTTATTGTAGACTGGTAGCACTCTAGTTTAGTTCTAGCTTAGCCCACTGTATTGACATTCCACATTTAGTTGTCATCCATTGCATATTAATTTACATTAGTTGTTAAACTTAAATACCACGGCCTTCATTATTTACAAAACTTCTTTTGTTCCAAACCTATATTAACTCATAATCATCCGGACAGAAGACAGTATCAGTCCAAGGCCTGGAGTACTTTTGCAACCTTTTTACCATTTCACAAACAAGCCTTTCCTCAAGACTATTCTAAAAGGAAATCTATAACTTTTGAGTAAGGTTTAGTGGTGTTAAACTAAGTTGCAGAATAGAATTAGGAGCTAGTTTTAGAGTAGAGATCTTATGATGTTACAAATGTTCTTTTCCAAATATGTTTCAATAAACCTTTAATCATGGATGAGATGTTGTATCATTACAAGTTGATTGTTTAATTGTTTAGTTAGGAGAACTTTATTTACACTTAGCTGCCCATTTCTCAAGCTCTTCCAAAACATCTTTAATGAATGAATTGGACAAGTTAAGTTCATGTTGTGATTTATTTTCTTGAAGTCATTATCAAGCTTTGTATTTTTCTAAGTCATAGTTTAGGTTTGGTTATGTTTTAGTATTATCATTTGTCATTTGTCATCAATAATTTAGGCTTCACTCTATTTTTAACCAGTAGCTTCTTTCCACCAGCATTTAGTTCTTTCCCTTGTGAACATAAAACCATAAAAAAACCCAAAAACATCATAAAATGCTAGACACAACGCGATGACACCTAGGCACATACGGTCACCACACTTACGAGCTTTACCAACCCCGGTTGACAATTAAATGAACTCAATTTAGGAGACTAGGTTGAGCACAAACAATAATTTTAAAAAATTAAAAAAATTTATGCCTCATTGAGGGGGACACTTTCTTTTGATGGTTTATTTTAGGTTTTGGTTGAAATTATATTTAAATTTGTCTTAGGCTAATATTTTTTAAAAGAGATATATTGTATCCTTTAAAACAAAAATTACTCTTGGAATATTAAATATTTAATTTACTTGTTCATTTTAAAAAAATTGTTTAAGTCGTATAATTTCTCCATAATTTGATGGTTCAGTTTAAAGTATGTTGAAAACTTAAGATTTAAAAACTTGAGATTTAAAACTTTTCATTAGTGTTTTTATGCACTATGATATTTTATCTCTAATGTTATGGTTGAAAACAACTACAATTTTTAGGGTTATTTTTAGTGTCAAGATATTTTATTTTTAACAAGATGGATGAAAATCGTTGGAAATGGATAAGGCCTTCATACATGATATTTTTATCTTTAAGACCATGTATCAAATTTTTTTAGATTTTTACGATTTTTTAAACATCCTAATATCTTGTCTTTAATTCCATTGTCAAAATGTTTCAAAATTGTGATACAATGTTTGGCAAGTATCAACTCGTTTTGTTTCGAGGGTGTTTTTTCAATCCTTTTTTCAAGAAACAATTTAATTTTTAAGCATAATTTAAAAAAAATGTTAGAAACTTGACCACGAAAAAAGAAATGCATTACGGAATACACACTTTTCATTTTTTTGGGGTGTTTTTTCATGTTTTTTGAGTATTTTTGGGTTAGCATTCCCGTTTTGAGGTAATAGTTCCCATTTGATTGGTAAGTATGTTTTTGGAATTGGACAATTCCAAAAGTCCTCAACCTTAGAGGGGTATATCTTCAACTCACCTCCTCCAAAAATATGGCCCAAGTACACCAAAGAAGTTTTACCAAACTCACATTTTTGACATCTTCAAAAAACAATTGTTCTTTCCTTAAGACATCAAGTGATTTAATGAAAATCAAGATATCATCTAAGTATACTATGACAAACTCATAAAGAAATTTCCTCAACACATTATTCAACACATGCATGAAGGTACCGGGATCATTACATAAACCAAATGACATAACACGACATTCAATGAAACCTTGCTTTGTTTTGAATTTTGTCTTCCATATGCCACCTTCAACAATTATAATTTGATGGTAACCACTCCTCGAGTCCAACTTAGTATAATAATTTTCATATTTCAATTGATCAAGTAAATCATATATTCTAGGAAGTAGATAAGGTTTATTTATTGTAATTTTTTTCAATGAATGGAAATCCACACACATCCTGCCATGTTTCATCCTTCTTTGGAACCACACGATAGGCTACCCACATGGCGAAGTACTTGGTCGGAGGATCCCTTTGTCCAAAAACTCTTGAATTTGATTTTTTATTTTAGCGCTGCATCATCAACATCCTATACATACCAATGTTAGGAAGAGGAAAAATATTGTTGTAACTTTATTTCATGTTTGGTTTCCCATCTTTCAGGATATAATCCATTTCGCTCCTGGAAGATCTAATTATTTTGATTAACAACTTCAATCAAATCATATTTCAACTTTGGATCACAACCTTGGAATGCTTCATAATCAACATCATTCTATATTTTAATCATAAGAAGCAAAAAAGTATTGCTTGAATTCCGTAGTCTTTTCATTTTCCTTGCATTAACTAATAAAAGATTTAGTTTCTTGTGATGAGCTCCCCACAATATACTCCACACCATATTTGAACAAGTTGTGACTTGTTTCATGGTGATATAAGATGGATTTTTATATCATAGAGGTAAGGAATACCCAAAATAACTCTTGAAATATAAAGCGGTAAAAAAATCTAATTCAACTTCCTCGGTGATGTTTGATCTCATTGCAAACCAAAGAATACAATTTATTGTAACTTTGTAAATTTATGTTCTTGCATATCCAACCCAATGGATATGGTTTGTGACGTGGAATGGTTTCAAGATTAAGTTTCTTGAATAATTCTTTAGATATCAAATTGGCTTGAGACCCACTATCAAATAGTTTGTGTATTTTTGTATATTTTGAAATAACCCTCACATGAAATATTTCAATCATTATTTCTTCATTTGGAGTACTAGTGTGAAAATTTGATGAACTAGTGCTACAACTTTTTTTATTTCCCTTTCATATCATGGTTGTAATTTTATTTCCATCACCGAATTGGATCCTGAATCTTGTTGAGTGGTTGCCGATTTGCTTTTTGTTTCCCCTTGTTGTTGAATTTATTTGGCCTCATCTGCGAATGAAGCTTCCAACACCGGTGTTCATCATCACCCTATTTGGAACAATGTTCACATGCCATTTCTCTCCATTTTTAACGGATGCATTTTTTTTCCCTTTCCTTTCTCTCCACCCTTAAATGATTTTTTTTACCCTCTTCTTGAATATTTTTCCATCTTGGCTCAAGGTGAGTGGTTTGCACGCGAAACCTCATTTATACTAGTGGGATTGAACCTAATGATAATATCCCTTATGTAGCTATGTAAACCCCTTATATACTTCAACAACATGTCTTGTTAATTCAAATCAACACCTAATATAAGAGATCTTCTTCTAAATTCTTGGATGTAATCTTGTAGAATTTGACCTTTAAGTTGTCTAAAGTTCTGCCAATTCATGATGTCTTTATGCATATATGCTAAAGTATAAAATTTTCTTTTAATTGCAACAATGAAATTAGACCAAGAGAGTGAGACATTACCATATTTTTTAATCTCATATTGTGTCTTGGCATCCCACCATACTAGTGCTACACCGTCCGGTCTCATGGAAGCTAGCTGAAGCTTTCTATCATCATATTAAAGGTTTTCAATCATGTATTAGACCTCCAAGCCGATGAACCCAATTATCACGCTTCTTTGCATTCACTTCACCATTATACATAGGCGGCTAAAATTTAATATCAAGTTTTAACAAGGGTTGTTTACCAATTCCTTTTGAGGTATGTTGATGAGTGTGAGTAAGGTTTGTAGTAGTAGAAGAGGATGAAGATGAAATTGAATATGGTGGTGAGGATGATAATGGATTAGATGGTGGTTTATCACCATTTCCATTACCTCCTCCTCCTAGAGAACCATCTCCTCTTGGAGGCTGAAGCTTTAACCACGTAACCTTGTATTCCTCTCTTCATAGCAGGGCTTTAACCATCTCTATCATGTGAAACAAAGTCTTCCTAAAATCCTTCTCATCCACATTCATGTTATCATTTCTTTCTTCATGAGACATGATTACTCAATCCTTCTCGCAACTAGAGGTGAACCTTGTGGTGGAGATTGTGCCAAGCTGTGCCCTCCTCCTCCTTGCTCCAACTAGAGAACCTACTCCCAACAATTTTTCCTTCTCCTCTCATAAGCTTCAACCTTGTAAGCATTTAAACACTTTCAAAAAAATTAAACCCTCCTTGCACAAGTAAAGCTAGTGATCTAATAACAAGTTGATATGAATGGGAAAATTAGTGTTTCTTGTACTAAATTCAAATTGAGAATATAATCGAAGTGTTTGAATATTATGAGGTAAATTGCAATGTAACCATGATATTTTATGCATTTTTATGTGAGTTTCTGAAAAAAATGAACATTCTTGAACAACAACATCTAATATACATGAAAAATCACCATAAACAATAACACAAAAACACATGATGAATCGATTTCAACCCTCCCGCTATGTCTCATTCATCCAGACTTTGAATGGCTTGGCCCTATTTAGTTATGCTCAAAATTGTGATTACCCATGTTTACAAGGTTCCAACAACTATGAAACATGTTCCAATGGCTCCGAATACCAAAAAATTCATGCATATCCTATCTCCGCCTTTGAATTTGGTAAAAAACACGAACTTAGTTATGACTTCCCCAAGCTTTTTGAACTAATCGCTCCACAATTTACTTCAAATTCGGTGCCATACTACAATTTCTCCCCGAAATACATTGATTGAGCACCAAATTGCCCAATTTGGAGGTGAAATTTTCAGTGCGTTAATTTTCCAATAAGGCTGAAAAAGTACGGATTTTTAAAACATATTAGATATGGTTAATAATTAAAAAAATAAATAGACGTTGCATGCCTAGACTGACCACCGACATTAATTTTACGGTGGACATATGGCATAACTATCGACGGGTTTTTATGGTTACGGTTAGTGGGCGGCGCATGGGACTAGCCTCCCACCCATGTTACCGCCCATGATGGTGATGAGGGTTTGAGCCAGATCCCGCTCGCCACCCCCAATTCACATACCATATGACATAAACCAACTCTGCATCCATAATATATTAAGTATCAAATATGTGGTGCAATTGTAAAGCGGTTCATTGTTGACAATGAGGTCTTGTGTTTGACCACCACGCGATGTGGTTTGACCCTTACCATAATGACTGTAGCCCTTGGGACGCCATGTCACAACCGCTAAGTGAGGCCACGTGGCGACCCTCGATTGGCCACCCACACAACCAATTACAACATGCCATTTTGAACTAATAAAAATGTGCCACTTGTCACAAACCGATTCAACAAAGAAATTTCTTTGAACGATCAATCCTACCAATGTGCATAACAATGTTTTTCCCAAAAAAATTCTTCTTTGAAAAAGTGGACATAACAAGTTTACGGGAGCATACGATGTCGAGTTTTCCATGAAACAAGTTGCATAAAGGTTAAAAACGACAATATTTACGCGATCGTTTAGGTTCTATGCTATTCGACAACTTTAAAAATTTAGCATAATTTTAGCACAGTCAAATGGAGTAGAAACATAGGTAGAAATTTTTCCCTATCTACCCATCTAACCACATAAATGCATAAAAATTATTACAAGTGTAGATATCCCAATAAAACCTTAACACACTGAAATTCTATATCGAATATGGTAATGTTATCCATACTTACAAATAGAGTAAATTAACTAATTGAAAGAAAAAAATTTGCATAAATTAACAACTAGAAATATGGGATGTATACTCATATTTTTTGTTTTAAATTGTAAATCATCTTATAAAAAATCCAATATACAATCCAAAGAAAGGAAAAATTTCACTTGAATTTTTTGTATAAAATAATTAATCATTTCAATTGCATTTTTGATTAAGGTTTTAAAATGTTTCTATTAAATATATATAATATTATATATCAATATTCTTTTTTTCATTTTCTTAATGATAAAAAAATATATATTATAAATATATTTATTTCTTTAATATGTAAAATTTATACTTTCAATATCATTTTATATTCACTTAACTTATAAATAACTAACATTTTTCCAATAATGAAATAATGTCTTCACAAAACACCATACCAAAACATTAGCTAATTTTTGAAGTGATTAAAAAAATCACATTCCATTTTCTAAAATCAACACAATAAAATAATATCTTTTGTTCATTATTATCATTTTTTATCAATATAAAAAATGATTATTTTATTTTCCTTTAAATATATTTTTAATCTTTTAATTCTTTCATAATTTATAATTTGTTTCTTTTTTTGTCGGTCGAAATTTCGTATTATATTATCATAGCAAAAACATAATTTATAGTAGGAGCCACGAGGGCTTGATTACATTCAGTCAACATAGAATGAATGCATCTCCTATAAATTTGAGCCCTTTCCAAGTCATACAAAGAACTTGGTTATTTGATGCAAAATTACAAAAAACATACCGAAACTATCATCATGGGGGTGGGTGTAGGGGTGCGGGTGGGGGAGCCATGAAGAGACAATCACGATGGTTCATGTGGTAGTTGATGTGATCCGCTTAGGTCTCTTGAGCTCGGAGAGGTGGTCTTGCGAGTGCCTTAGTAAGTGACATAGACTCTCTAGAGCCTCTAGGGTCTCCGTCTATAGGTTTTGGACAACATTGATGTAGGCAAATAATTCCTTTCAATCATCATACCTTTTTTCATGAAGGGTGTCTAGATTGAGTTGCATCTGTATTCGAGTTGAGAGGAAATGGCTTCAATGGTGGTGGGAGCCTCAATCTAGCCTTGATATTGGTCGGAGAAACTACCATGGCCGCTTCGAATGATGGCTCTCCATGGAATCCGAATGGGAGATTAGGGTCTCCTGGTACCTTGCGATTGTCCATGCCTCGTCCGAAACCACCATGTGGAGCCCGAGCCCACATTCTCTCGACATACAAGCTCCCTTCTCTTCGGTTAGTTGTGCTAGGCTGCAGCGCTAGGTTGCTCGAATTCCCTCGGCCCATGAAACCCACGCTCCACCCTCGTGCCCTCCACTAAGCTTGTCTTTGACCGCATCTGATCCCCGTAGATGAGGGACACAAACCACTACTAATCTCCACATTTTTTCGTCCAAGGAGGTGAAAAAGCTCCACCACGCATAGATTTTAATTTCAAAGAGGCGAGACTACTCAGTGAGACCAACGAAGAACTACCGGGGACGGGCTACGGAGGAATTGTTGTTGCACGGTCTAAATATTTTGAGTAGGCACCTAGGGCTGAAAACTCAAATCTCACGTCCGGAGACATGTCCTCCACTTTGAATTCACCGCCACCACCCTCGTTTGCCTCTTTGGTGCGGCATGCACGTTTGGGTGTTGTTGTGAGGATGCCTCCGGACTACACATCTCTCACGATCACCCTCCTCGTCTAATGTCCATGGAGGTGAAGTGCATTCTCTTATGCACATACCACATCATCGACCTTCATCATCACTTGCTAGAACCAAATTATCTAAACGACGTCCATCCTACTTTTAACAATAAACTTACCTATTGTGAGAACGCACACGCCGAATTTATTTACCACTCACATGTGGGATGGTGGTGAGTCGACGGGCACGTCGGCGACGGGCGGGCCTTAGCGCGCCCCCTTCCCACTTGTCCTAGTGATTGGACACCCCCAATGGGGAATAATTTATAAAGTTCAATAGAAGATTTAAATATAAATTAAATTTTTTTTAACTAATAACACTAATATTTTTCATTCCATAGATTGAAAAATTATATCTATTAAATATTATAAATATAATATAATTTTAGAAAAAGAAAAATATTATAGATTTTAAAAAATAAAGTAATAATAATAAAGTTTGAAAATAAAGCTTTAAATAATAATAATAATAATAATAATAATAAGAACGATGATTTCTATTTATTATTTAATTAATCAATACAAAATACATTTAAAAACTAAAAAAATAAAATAAAATATTAAAAGAAAAAGATATATAAAGTAACATTGAAGGAGGTATGATTGTTTTCCTTAGATGTAAGAAAATAGGTTAACGACCCAAGACCTAAAGGAATTTGTGTTAGTAAGACCTTCCCCCTTATGGATCGTAATAGGTGATTTAAGGTGGTGTGGTTTTCCTTGAATAACGAGGATAAGTCATCTTCCATTTTCGAGTATCATCTAGTGATAATTTTCCTCATTGTTGATTTAACAGCTGAATTACGATATGTTTTCCATTATATATATATATATATATATATAAACAAAAATATTCAGAAAATTGATATAGAATACGATTTTTTCGCATCGTTTAACCACAAGATCACTCTACCATGTCCCTTGCATAGGCACAATTATTTAATAAAAAATATTTTTAAAAGATTAAATTTAAAAATTAAGAAATTAAAATAAAAATAAAATAATATAAAGGAATAAAATGTAAAAATGGAGAGGTGCACTAGGGGATGATTTTTGGCATCATTCCACCATTATCAACATTTACTATGTCCCTTGGCATCACTCATCTCTCACTAAGAAAAGTGATAGATTTACTATATTGACTATGATTCATCATGCTTAAATATTCTAGAGCTATATTGACCATGGTTGAATATGATTCAATATTGTTGAACATGTTGACCATGTCGACCATGGTCACAAAGTTTAACCATGGTTCACTATGGTCAACTATGAATTACTCTAATTGAACATGGTTTACCATGGTTTGCCACATTGAGCGTAGTTAACCATAGTAAAAAGTCACTCTTTGACGGTGTTTGAACTTGTTTAATTATGCTATGATGTTGGCCATGTTCATTATGGTTGACCGTGGTTAACTACGGTTGACCATGAATGAGCATGTTTTACCATGTTGACCATGTTTTATCATGGTCAACCAAAATTTACCATGTCAAGTAAGTTAAATATATTATATGCGTGATTATGGTTGACCATGTTTGACAATAGTTAATTTATTGAATTCCAATGTTGATATTTTTTGTATCGACATTGCAATGTTATTTTTGTATTGCTCAAATTACAATGTTATTTGTCTTCATCACATTATAACAATAGTTTATTAAATCACATAATGAGATTGATTTTTCTATTCGTCACCTTAAAAAACATAGAGGTATAAATCGGTCTATATGAATTACTTTTTATGTGAGTTATGTCAGTTAATAGTTGGTATGTACAAGGAATATTAGTAGGTATTATTTATTATGCTTAAGTATGGTAAATTATGTTTGATTATGGTTTCATATGGTATAGCTATGGTGGAAAATGTTTTTTTTAATGAAACTATAGTTCACTACGGATGATTGTGGAAAAACATGATTAAATATGGGTGTCTTTGAATGTTCATGTCTAACTATAGTTGACAATGATAAACCATGGTTCACTATCATTTTAGTTGATCGTGGTTGAAAAAATTTAACTATAGTTGAAAATGAAAGATAATTGTTGACTATGCTTGACCATGGGTGACAAGTTAACCATTATTTAGCATGGTCACTGATGGTTCATTATGTTTTACCATGGTTGGCAATATTTTGACCATTTTTGACCATTTTTAACCATTGTGGAACATGATGCATATGGTAATCTATGGTTGATCATGTTTGACCAATGCTAACCATTTTTTACCATGATACCCATGGTTAATCATGGTCGACCATGTTGAATATGGCTAAGTAATGTTGACCATGGTTGACTATAATTTACCATGTTTAATAATGTTCCCATGAGTGAATCATCTTGAATATAGTTAACCATGATGGTCATGGTTTCATATAGTTTACCGTGGTTGACCAAGGTTGATTATGACTAACCATAGTTTACCATATCATTTGGCATTTTAGCATGGTTAACCATGTTGTCTATTATAAACTATGGTTTTCCATGGTCGGTTGTGCATGGATGACAATGGTTGACTGTATGTGAAAATGAGGTTCACTATGGTAAACTATGGTTGACCATGTTTCACTACGGTAAACTAAATTTTACCATCGTTTACTATGCTTGATAATGTTTAACTAGTTGTCCTTGGAATACAACATTTGACCATGTTTGAACATGTATATTATTTTTCATATTTGACCATAATATTTTACTAGTAGTAGACCATGGCCAACTATGACGGTATATGGTAGGCTATAGTCCACTAGGGGTTATTATGGTGAATAATGGCTTTAGCATAGTAAATGAAAGTTGATCATGTGTTCTATGGTTGACCATGCTTGACAAAGTTTTCATGTTTAGATGTTATTTTACCATCTTTGAATATTCGTGAAATTATGTACAACCATGTTTAACCATGGTTTCCCATGAAATTCTATAGTTACCTATGGTTGGAAATGGTTAACAATATTTCCAATGATTAGAACATGGTTGAATATGATTGCACATGATTGACAATTGTTGATTGCGCTCCAAGTGTGGTTAATTTTGGTTGACTATTGTTCGTTATGTTTGACTATGGTATCTTATGGTTCAATTAGTTAATTATGGTTGTCTAGGGTTGACCATAGTTTAATGTGACTTGTGGATATGGTTGATTTTAGCCTATTTTTTTCACATAACGAATTTTTTCTCATCACATAGTCTTGTGGGGTTATATTCATTACTTTTCAACATTGGACATTGTTTTTCAAAAATAACCTCTAGAAATGTTCATCACATTGTAGCATTCATTTATGTCCATCGACTTTTCAGATCGGGGTAAAATTCATGATATTGAAACATATTCATTTGTATAGTTCCAAACATGGTTTACGTTCATCACATTGCAACATCAATACATTTTTTTCACATTACAACATCGAATAATTTTCATTACGTACAATGCGATGAAGGCTAATCACATTTTAATATTAATCAATGTTCAACATAGTGCAACATTGGGTAATCCTCATCTAGATTTGCTCATTACATTGTGATTTTGCAACATATTCATCACATTGGAAATTCAAGTAATATTCTATCGCATTATGAGATCTAGAAATTTTCATGCTTACACAGATGTCTATTAACGAAAATATATACCTTTTTTGTCCCATTGCGGCATCCGGGTAATGTCCATCACATTTCATTGTTGAGTTATGTTCATCACATTAAAAAATCGGGTAATTTTAATAACATCAGAATGATTGTGAAAGGTTTGTTGCATTTTAACATATGGTAATATTCACCATATTGTCGAATCATGAAATTTTAATCACAATGTGCCATTAAGATATATTCATCAAATTTCAATATTGTGCAATGTTCATCATATTGTGACATCAAGTGATATTTTTACATTTTTGATGTCCATCATATTATGATGTGAATAAATGTTCATCGCATTTCAATGTTCAATAATTTTTGTCACATTTTGGCTTTGATGGAATGGTTGTGACATTATGACATCTGAGAATTCTTCATTATATTACAATGTTTAGAAAAATTTTTCCTTGTGTTGTGATGTCAAGTAATGTTCTTCACATAATTATTTTTGAAAAAAAATTCACATGCACTTTTAAACCACAATATAACATTGAATAATGTTTGTCACAATGTGTTCTTGGGTTGTGTTTGTTTCAATGTAATTCTAATTCATGTTTATGTGTTATAGAATGTACATCATGTTACAATGCACGGGAAGTGTTCCCCACATCGCAAAGACATGTAACGTTAGTAAATTGAAACCTTCGGTAATGTTTGTCACATTGCATAATTTGGTATTTTTTGTTATGTTACGGTGTTAGGTAACATTGGTCACACTTTTGTATCATGTAGTGTTAATTGTGTTATAACATAATGTAATGGTCATCACATTGCATCATATAATTCTTTTCATGAAATTGAAACATTGGGTTCTATTCATCACATTGCAAAGGTTGGTTTATGTCTCACACATTGCAAAAAAGGATTTTTTGGCTAGGCTTTTTAAAAATAATTTGTAATGATTTTTTCCCTTTGCCAAGGAGAAATACCATTGAATTGACATGATTTCATGATACCATAATTAATATTATGCTCATCATATTACAATGTTGAATACTATTAGTCACATAGCACTCTTCGTAATGTTTGTCGGGTTTCAACATTGGGTAATATTCGTTGCATTATGACACTAGGGAATGATTGTCACATTAAAATATTAGGTAATATTAAACACATTGTGATAATGGGTAATTTTCATCACATTGTGAACTTTGTGTTTTTTCATAACACTACAATATTAGGTTATGTTCTACACATCACAAGATTACATAATGCAAAAGTAAGTTTTTTGAATTTTTTTGGAATTATCTCTAATGATGTTTATTTATTTATTATGAAGACAAATAATTTTTGAATTCAACTAATGTTATGTGAGTTAAAACCATCATGGTATGTTTTTCATATAAGTATATAAAATATCTATATGTTCTATACAAGTTTAAAAAATGTAAAATTGAAATACATATGATGATGTTGGTATATTATTTATATAAAGTTGTTTATTATAGTAATTTATAATAAATTAGATATTAAGAATGATTAGGTATTACATATTTTTAAACATAAAAATTTAGTGTTAATTTATACTAAATATATATCGGATATTATTTGTATTAAATTTATTGAAGTTATAAAATTTATAAAGTTATATAAAAGTTATAAAGTCAAAGATATATTAATAAATTTATCATAGTAATATTGTTGATGATTAATTTAAACTAAGGTGACATGGTCTTAGATCTTAACAAGGGATTACTTAGAATTATTTAACACTTTATTTGTATTCTTGAGAACTAGTGATTGAAGCATTCCAATGTCATTATCATTTTCCTAACATAAAAGGTCAAGAAGGTTGGTAGTGTGAAAAATATTTGAAAACATGAAATGAAATGTGTGTATAATATTGACAATATAAGAGAAAGTTATTTTTGTTAGAAAATAAGATAATACATAGAGGATGAGGGGTTGAATCAATATTATGAAATTTTTTAACAATTATTACCAATATACAATATATCAATTCATTTAGACATCAATCATGTAAACAACTCATTATTCAAATAACAAAAAAATATACAACAAACACATATGTAACACATAGCCACACCATATGTACATGGAAAACCATAAAGGGAGATAGAGTTGAATATTTTTTTAGGATGCAACATATTGTTACATCGGTTTTTTACGGCACCAACTCGAAGGAAGCACCCACTCCCTAATTTTACAATATACACTTGAAGGAAGAACCAACTCCCTAATGTTTCAAGCACCCACTTGCGAGGAAGCACCAAATACTTGTTATTTACATTCTCCGACCTTTAAAGAAGCACCAACTCCTTGATTATTAAGGACCAACTTACAAGAGGAAATCACAAATTATTTTATAAGAACTCGCCACGAGGAAGTACATATTCCTAAATTTGCAAGAACCCACTTGAAGAACCTATTAGATCCATTTTACATCCATTTTAAACCTCAAATTAAAAAGCTATTCGATCACCTTACTCTTACAATGTTTTTATTTTTTCTCTCACTACTTAGGTTTTCAATCAGCTAGACATCTCATTATACGAACTAGACTATCGGGAATTTCGATTTTAAATCATTCCCTTCTTTGTGACTCTTTCTTTAGTTCCAAGATATTATCACATCTTCTCATATATTCTCAAAAAATATTCTCTACAATCCTATATCTAATAAAAAACACTCATATATTCTCATCCTAACCATTCAACAACATCTCATATCTTTGATCTACACACACAACTCTATTATGGGATATTCTACCTAGATTAACCCTCTTCAACACTCTTACCCTCTCAGAAATAGCCTTTATCATCGGGTCTTCACTAGCGAGCAATATCATACCACGTTGTTATGCGGAAAATCCTCTCTGTAGAACAAAGACGATCTGCCTTAGCCCTAGGATGGGTCTAGTAACTGACAGCTGGAACAATCTAATGCCTACTTTCCTAAATTGAAAATGGACATAGATCTTATGTAAATTACCTACCTCAATGTAACTGTGACTCCTCACTCAATTCCTTTGATCATTTTCTCTTCTTAGTCGGATCGTCACTATCACCAATTCTTAGTTACTGCCAAAAGAAAGTCATCAAACAACACAAAATGTCAAAGCACAACATGTATTTCACATAAACAGTCTATCCGTTGATCGAGGAGTACTAGAAATACAATAATACATTATGTACAAGAGTGGAAAGCAAGACTATGTTGTATCATATTAATATAGAAAGGGGAGTTACAAATCGATGCCTTGACGTCGTGGCTCTCCTTCAATAAGTCCGGGATTGAGGCACGTCTCAAAAGCTGCTCCTTTAAAATTCATACAAAAAGGCCAAAGGTCTCAACTCTCCTTCAATGCCTATATCAACAATTCTCTCTTTGTTGTTCTTCTATATATGTTCTAACTAGCGAGAGGTATGGGAGGATGTACATTTTATAGTGAAGGGAGAGTGAACATGGATCAACATAAAGTGGGGAAATGGTTTATCTCCTTGGGTGGTTCCTCTTTTATAGGAACAAGAAGCCCAAAAAGGGAGAAGCTCCCTCTATCCCCATAAGCAAACAACCATCTCTCCTGGGCCCACGAAGCTTCTAGATATTAAAGCTTTGTTTCCATTTTTAAACCTTCTAGAAGTGGATCAGCGTGGGTATGATGCGCATTTCCATTGCCAATTGGTGCCGCTCCCGGACCAAAAAATGAGGAATCGACGTGAGTGAGACAAGATGAGGGCATGCCACTCTAGATTAACTTTTTTAAAGGAGCTAATCCATGAATAGTTAACATAGAGTTTGTTCATTTAATATATTGCAAGGGATGTAGGGTTCTTGTCGAAGGTCTTCTAGGATTCGGGAACATGGAGTATATGGATAGTGAAAAATTTCTTTGTGACATATGCCCCCTAAAGCATGAAGGAAACAAGAGTGAGCGGGTGGGACTCTTTACGGTATGCACCGGGATTCAAAGCGTCATTGTCGAAACACTGTGAAACCAAGCACATATATACATAACTAAAATATCTAAGATAAACACATGACATGAGGCATGGACACAACCATCCGTAAAAGAGATCATGAAACATGATCCGTGGTATGGTTGCGAGACCATCCTGGCAATAAAGAGAATCACAAATATGGATGCGAGGTAAGGTTGCAACCATCCGGATAAGAGATTCATGTGTACAATCATGAATAATACATATTTCCCTGTAAAGCCTTGACTTGATCGGACAAAGCCTAGGGTCTCGTGCTACGTCATGACCCGATCGAGTAAAAATTTGTAGGCATGCGAATGAATGATTTGAATTCAAACGTGCAAGAACATCGCCTCGATTACCAGCGTGATGATGTAAAATATTAACATGCACGAGAGAGACCACCAATAATGACAATGAGTCGTCATCGAGTAATAGTAGTACAATTAATGATATGTAGATAAGAATTTGACATCCAACACTCGTAAAATCATCCGATCAAAGGAAAATGATGTGAACCTATCATCGAATGTGAACAACATGCCATTAAAGCATGCGATCTCGTCGAAAAGGGATATCTAGATCAACTTTGGGATAATGAGTTGAAGTAGAAAAGAAGAGATCCCACCGAGGAGGGCGATAATTTATCCCACATCATCGACATGTGACAAAGGTAATAAGATAATGATGAAAGTGAACGAGAGGAACCGGACAATGAATAAGACACGAAGGAACTTTCTTGAACATACCGGTGACATGAATCCGAGCTTATCATTATTTGACTCAAATGGAATCGGAGGTCATGTTGATGAAATTGGTAATTGAATGAGAGGAAAAAATATTTCCCAAACCCATGGAGGAAAAATTATGAGTGTAGGGATGTCCCCAACCCAACATGAGACGAGAGGATGTATCATCTTCAAGAGCGACATATGACCGAAAGGAAACCGATAAATACTTACATTTTCCCCCACCATTTTTGGTGAGTACCCAAATTAATTTTTAATGCAAGCTTGAAGAGGATATCATATGCTTTTCATATAAGTTTTTTCCCTTTGAATAAATCTATCCTACTACATTTTATGAGCCCGAGGAAGGAGGAAGGAGGTGTCGTCATGGTGATGGCCTAATGCCATTAACTTTTAACAAGTCATACAAAAATGGAACTCGTTTCCTTTTTCATGTTTAGAGAGTTTCAAAAAGAGGTGAAAAAGAAAAACTCTATATGGACCTTTTCATAAATACTCCCTCACACCCGAAAAAGTAGAAAACAAATTCGAAGAGAACCTCTTAGCACGTGAGTGACTAAGTTATTCCTTTTTCGTAAATAATATATCCCAAGCCCAAAAATGGGGTAAACGTATATTGGGTAAATGACGTTTCTTTCACTTTAACGAGTTCAAAAGGAGAAGAACTCTACAATATTTTCATGTTTAGAGAGTCGAAAAAGAGTGGATATATGACTCCACGAGGTGACTTTTAAATTTATTTTTAAGCGATTCTGGAAAAAGTAATAAATTGGAACTCGTGTACTCGTCATCAAGTGAAGAAATTAACCCCTGTAGTTGGACAAGAACAAACCCATTAACTATTTTCGGAGTAAAATTCATTAAAATATTATTAAAATATGATTAAAAACCTTAAAAGTGACTTTGAATGCTTATAAATAATTAGGAAAGTAAAAACATTCTTACTTTTTTACCTTCACGGAGCTTTAGGAAGAGGTTTTTACCCTCATTTACCTTAGTTCTTCAGGAGAATATCATGGGTGATCTCGGGGGCTGATGAACGGAAAGCCGTCAGCAACACATAATAGGCCACTCATTCTTCACATTTACATACAGTTTTAATATTTTTTACATAGAATAAAAAATATTTTGGAGACTACACAATGTCATGGAGGATTGGCATAGGGATCCCATGTCGGGATCATGTTGGAATAAAAATTTTAATGGTAGAGAGCCGATTGGCACATATTTTTAAAACGGTTGTGATCAATCTACACTAACTTTTTTTAAAAATTCTCAAAAATATCAATTTTAAAATCAATTTTCAAGAATTAATACGTGAGAAAAGTCGCGTAAATGTTGTGACATGAATGAAAATACAGAAATCATGGTGATTGGTGGAAAGAGATAGATAATGACACGGTTGACAAAGAAGCTATGGAAAATGGTGATTTCCTCTTTTCTTTAAGGAAATGCGAGCTCCTTAAATTTTTTATGACTCGAGATTTAGTAGCACAATCAAATTTATTGCATTACTTAATAATGATTTAGGATACGAGATGGGAATGATTCATAGAGGATCATGGGCTAAGGTATGGATATGATCATAGGGAGAGAATGTTCGAGAGGAGATGAAATCTTCTAGTGGGAAGATAGTGATAAGAAGTATGTGAACAGTTTTCCCACTCAAGGTAATCTTATACACCATTACACGTGTGGTCGGGGGGCAAAAGCACCGCATGAGGCTACGCGAGTCTCAGTTACAAAGCTGCTCGTGGACCATATGCTGCCCACCATTTTTAATTGGGTAGAGGTTGTGGTGGTAAAGATGAAGAAACAACTACAAAGTGTAAGAATCGGTCAATGAAGTAGTTTTGGTATGGATTGATCTGAAAGCAATCTTCTTGGAATGGTACCAACACTTTCCAATTCGAGTTGGTGAAAGTAGTCGCGTCGACACAACGACAATCACATATGATGAAGTGGGTTGAGTTGATGCCGTGGAGGAGGTGGGAAAAATATGTCACACAAATCTACATTATTTGTATGGGTGCATCGGCTGATTGTTGTGGAGGATTGTTCATACTTTGAGTTGGATTTACGAGGGTGATCCAAATACGCCACTTCCGGAAAGGCGAGCACTAGGATGACGAGAGGTAAAAACAAGTAATCTTTTTTTCATGTTTAATGATATAAATTTTTTTGATATTGGAACTTATATTACACATATGTCGGACCGGATAGACCGGGATGGGATGTATCCTATCGTCATGAGAGTGGCGAGGAGTTCGAGGTTGCTCCATCAAGGGAGAATATGACGAAGATATTGCCAAAATTACGGATGACTTTTTACTATTGTGATTACGCTAATATGCTAATATTCGGGATATCATATGCCCTTATCGAGAGGCACACCATAGGGGTGTACGATCGTATTCATCGACTGCGACTCGAGTCATTAAAGATATGGCTTTGCTACCCTCGACCACCATCTTTGATTAGTCTAATTTATGCGGTTGTAGTTTTTGTTGCGACGTGTGAGTCTTGTGATGTACAATCAAAAAAATATTTTTGGGGTTATGATGTACTTGAAAAACAATTTGCAAACCAACTCGACATATATATATATATATATATATATATATATATATATATATATATATATATGCTATATTTTCATGATTTTATACATGGTGTAATGATGATCATATTTTTACAAATTCCACAAATATATCTAGAACATAATTAACCATTGCATCTATTAATGTATTCATGTGTCATGGAATGTCTTGATATGTAATGTAATAAAAATTCCTTTCTAAAATATGAACACTCGAGATACATTCTCAAAATTTGAGGGCGTACGGCGGGATAATTCCAATTGAGTTTTAGGACAACAAGATGGGAATCCGGGGTTTACAACTAATTGTCTAATGCCAAGGGTGATTTCTTCGACATAAGTTCGATGAGCCGCTGACTCAACAATATTGTTGGTTGTACGACCCTAAACATATACCTTGCGGATCTACTAACTCACCATTAGGGTCATAGATAACCCATGCCACAAAAGATCAATTTCGATTTACTACGACGGGGCACCATCGGTGAGCGGCATAAGATCACGAGGGCTTGTGCAAATCAAGTAAAGACAAGTATAGCGAATACGCTTGCAAATGCACACCAAACCAAAATTTACAAAAATGAAATGCACGAGTAATGTACAAAAATAATTAGCTCATAGGCCCCTTTTTGGAAAACATGTTTTACGATGTACAACCCATGTCACATTGGTTCGAATTTTCCTTCCCCCGGGTTTATCATGTTCTTGTCCATATATAAGGACCAAGTCTCCTTCAGAGAAGGCACATGGAAAAAGAGTACGTATCAATATGGGCTTTGACTCATTTCTTTTGAGCTTCGGTAACTAAAGCGGCGAAGCGACGAGTTTCATCAAGTCTTTCTAGATACAAGAGACGTTCCTCTTCTAGTGAGGTATTGGGAAGAAATTCAACAATTAATTTGAGTGAATGAATTTCAAATTCAATCAGAAATATTGCTTCAAGGCCATATAGTAGCGAAAAAAGGAGTTAATCCAATAGCATTTTTAGTCGTGGTCCAGACAATCCCAAACGGATGAAAGCATGAGATGCCGGTTGGACTTGTGCATCAGTCGTGTCTGTGCCGAAGCATAGTAACTTAGACTTTGTTTCTTTCGCTTCAACTCGCGATTGGCGAGGGTAATATGGACTCGAGATGTTGTGATGCAAGCCCAAGCGAGAGGTTAGCTCACCCATCATGTAGTGGTGAAAATGAGAGACATGTTTGGTTACAATGGCTTGAGGGACTCAAAACCCCTAGGCGATAACATTATTGAAGGGAAATTGAATCGTAGTTTACCATTAGCGACATATGTAGGCATCGCCTCGGCGGTTGGTAAAATAGTAAACAACAACGATAATATAAGCATACCCGACCAAGTGAGGGTACATTTCACGATATCAATGTCCTATTTAGAAAAAGGGCCAATGGTAATAAATAGGTGTATGGATGTGTGGGGGCTACCATCTTCCACTCGGGTAAATCTAACAAACATGACATTTACAAATGGCAAGAATGAAATACTTTAAAAATAGAAGGCCAAAAATAACTATCACAAAGAATTTTTTGAGTTGTTACATACCTAGAAATATGACTTCCACATGCCCCGAGTGGCATTCATTCGGCACTCTGTCAACCTATTTAAAAAAGTAAAACAACAATGAAGAATCGAATACATGCGACGAGGTATAAAGTATCTCCATTGAAACGATAAGGTTGAGAGTGATTTTGAATGCATCGACGATCGGTTATTCAACTCGGATCGAAGGTTTGGGTTTGAAGATACATTATGATATCCAACTGTACCATGGATCGATCGTTGATCACGAAGATACTTAAATATCGGAATGTTCTCATGAATATCGGATGGGGCGGAAGAAGAGGCAAGCGAGCATATTAATTCGGTGAAAACCAACGAATTTTTGGATTTGGCGAGAAATGAATTCCAAATCAAACTTGTATCAAATGACAATTCATTTATAATATTTCCCACCTAGTAATTGACGTGTCAAAATATAAGTCATGGGATTGCAATTGGAGACCACGGTCGTCGTGCGAAGGAGAATGTAATTCCAAAGAGTGTTTGAACAACATGTACCATGACTAAAGCCACTTTATTGACATAGGCATATCGATTGTTTCTATCCATAAGGCTATGGCTGAGGTAATAAATGACATTTTTAGGACCATCGTCACTCGTCCTAGACTAGCACCATAGAAATAGTACTAGAAGAAGCTACTAATTAAAGGAAATAGTCACAATAATAATTTGGGGGATGCGGCAAAAGGAGGGTTTATAAGAAAATTCTTTAAAGCATTGAATGAGTTTTTGAGAAACTTTATCCCACAAGAACGAGATCCATTTTTTAAGAAATCATGAAAAGCCCTTAGCGAGCTATGCATAATTGGGAATGAAACGACAAAGGAAATTAGCTTTCCCTTGTAGACTCGTAACTAGGATAAAAAAGGAGGAAGTAAATTAACGATAGCTTTCAATTTCATGGGATTGAGATAGATGCCTTCTTTAGAGATGACAAACCTAAGGATTCTACCATATTCAACGCGAAATATACCCTTATGTGGAAACAAGAGAATATTATAGTGTCGGTAGCATAGAAAAATCTCGCGAAGGTGTGCGGGATGGTCCTTGTGCATAGATGAATGAGGGGGAAGGTCATACAAGTAAGGCTGGAATGATATGTTTGATCTCATGGAAATCATATGCCATCGCATTGAAGATTAGCACCGACATTCTTCGGACCGTCCGGGAGCTTCTTGTAAACAAAAGTTCCCCATGGACGGATGAAGGTTGTCTTGTAGTGATCGGTCGATAGGATGTTAATCTGGTTATAACCATAAAAACCATCCATAAAAGAAAATATCTCGCTCCCCGATGCATTGATCAATGATATGGTTAAGGAACGGAGTGGGATAGTTATCTTTTGGGTAGGGCCGATTTATATCTTGTTAATGGACACGGACATGAATGGTACGCTTATTTTTTATTGACATGGATGATATTGGACACCAAATATGTCAAAGGAATTAGATAGAGAAATATGGCTTTAATAAGTTTTTCAACTTTTGTCTTTATGGAAATTGCCTTTCTAGGATGCACAAGATGAAGTTGGCCGATGAACAAGCTTCACATTAGGGTAAGTCGGTATTTCATGCATCACTAAACTTGTATGATGCCATAAAAAACTCCTCAAAGTTATTTGAAGAGGGCGATTGTGGAGCTTGATCTCATATGGAGAGCAAGTTAGCACCATGTGAATGTTTTTCAACAATTCTCGGTTTCACGGAAATGTCGATAGGAATTGTTGCGGTGATGCTACCCGATTTTCCCATCGGAAAAGACATCATGTGTTGACATGGGTGTTAGGAATGGATCATTTGGAGCATGGTAAATTTTTTTTGAGACATGAATGAATCACTCTAAGAGCTCGTGAGAAATGAAGAACGATGATGAGTATCGTTCTAGGGTGTTTCCTCAAGAGACATGGTTTGCATGATACTTTCATTAGAGGGAAACATCTCATTCAAGGAATACGATGAGTTCGAAGAACCAAGAGAAGTGTATTGGAAGTGCGCGTTGAGATGCATGCTAGAAGCGGAATGTTCGGAATCATGAGCCAAAGCCAAAAATATTTCACAATAATCGACTTCTATAGTGCTTAATGGCATGAAGTCACAGAAATAATCATCCCTGATCGAAGTGATGATCCAAGGATTAGATGAAGTGGAGATTGTATTGACATGAGCAATGTTTGGTGGCGGAAGAAAGAGAGACCCATGAAGGAATAATATTTGAAAATTCCCTGCCCCTACACTCTCATAGGGTGTGGTGGTATGCTTCACATATGGAACATTTCCTTCGAAGAAGTGGAAGTGAAAAAGGACAAGCATTTCTACGAGTGATAATATTCCACTCATGCTGGGAAACAAAAAACATGAAAGAGAGTGGATGACACAAAAAGCATATCGTAAGTCCAATTGAGACCGAGTATAAGATTATAATTGATTTTGTGATCAATGACTTCTACTTCAACATTGACAATTTTTCCTTCCAAAGTGATAAGCATGTTGGGGGAGGATACCAAAGGATGAGAGTCCCTTCCATCGAAATCCTCCAAATTTCTTTTGGAGACGGATAAGAGTTGTAGAGGTGATGGCTTTCGAACAAGAGACAAACATGATGCAAGTGGATGGACATTCATCCACAACGCGACTAATGAATATTATTTCCATTCATAATAATCTCGAATAAGGAAAGCAAGTTGATGAGGGAGACGTGGAAGAAAAATTTTCCGGATCAAAAGTAATGAGGCCCGAATCGAGGATGGATCGATTCCTCCAATAGTGGATAAAATTTTTTTACGTTGTGACGAGATAGCTCTAAAGAACCTCTCGTAGACAAAGCGGAAGGCGCACGAGCCAAATCCTCAAAAATATTGTAATGTTTAGTGCCACAAGAATTTTGATTATACAAGGATTTTTCGGAGCACACTTTTTAGAACTAGGTCTTTCAATATGAAAGGGGTCGAGAAGTGCGGCGGGGAGAAGGAGTAGGAGCATCGGCGGTTTCTTTCCTCGCCGGCCGATGTGAATTCAAATAATATTTAGATGCGGTAACTATGGAGATGGATGAGCGAGATTACTCTAGATATTTGGAGAAATGAAGAACGATGATGGGTATCGTTCCGGGGTGTTTCCTTAAGAGACACGGTTTCCAAAATAATTTCGTTAGAGGGAAACATCTCATTCAAGGGGTTCGATGAGTGCAAAGAACCAAGCCAAGGAGATTTGGAGTACGCATCGAAATTAATTCTAGAAGTAGCATGTTTAGAATCGGGAGCCGAGCTGAAATAATTTCACAATAATTGACTTCTACGGGGCTTAATGGCATGAATTCACCGAAATAATCAACTCCGATCGGGGGAAGGGATGATCAAAGGATCGGATGAAGTGGATATCATATTGACGTGAGCGATGCTCGGTGGGGGAAGATAAAAGAGACCCATGAAGGAAGAATCTTTGAAAATTCCACCCTTACACTCTCATAGAGTCGCAGTGGTATTTTCCATATATGTAACATTTCCTTATGAAGAAGTGGAAGTGAAAAAAGGTCAAATGGTTTAATGTTATAATCTTCCCTTCATGTGGAAAACGAGGAACATGAAAGGGAGTGGATGACACATAGAGCATATCGTGAGCCCAATTTCCACGGAGTGGAATATTATAATTGAGTTTGGCATCAACGACTTCTACTTCAACGTTGACCGTTTTTTATTTCCAACGTGATAGGCATGTTGGGGAGGATACCAAAAGGATGAGAGTCCCTTCCATCGAATGTATCCAAATTATTTTGATATTGGCTAAGAGTTGGAGAGTCAATGGCTTTCGGATAGGGAGGCAGTTATGATGCAAGTGGATGCAACTTCATCCATGAGCGATGCGATGAATATTATTTTCATTAATAAAAACTTGAATAAGGAAAGCAAGTTGATGAGGGAGACGTGGAAAAATTTTTTTCTAGTTGAAAAGTAATGAGGCTCAAATAAGATGGGTTGATTCCTACAATAGCAGATCAAAACAATTTACATTGTGATGGATAGCTCGCGAAAGAACCTCTAGCCACACACATAGAGGGAAGGAACTTGACCAAAAATCCTCAACAATATTATAGTGTTTAGCGACCCAAACATTTGGATTATACGAGGACTTTTAGAGCACACCTTTAGAACTAGGCCCTTTCAATATGCGAGAGGGCCAAGAGAGAAGGAGTAGGATCATCGGCGGTTTATCTCCTCACCAACGACGTAAATTCGAATAATATTTAGATCTAGTAACTATGGAAATGGATGAAGCACCGTATTCATCCATCTCAAACCGAATCAAAATATTGGAAGATTGGGGTTGTCCACTATTTGAGTCTACTAAGATGAAATGGCTTTTTCAGGAGCCATTTCGATAAACAACTCACCTCGTCCCATCGAGGAGCCAATCCTTAGCGTAGTGTTCATCATCACATATTAGGCAAGATTACTTCATTTTATGCTAAGTTCCATCATTAGCGCAAGGTTTAGAGGTAATCCTTCATTTGGGCATCGAATTTGGATTTACCTTTGCCCTATTTTTTACCTTCGAGGATTTGTCGCACCGTCGGAAGGCCGAACACCATTAACCTCCGAATTTTTTCTAGGCTTCGAAGGATTCGAGAGCACGAGATGCGATGAAGAAGAATATTTCTTCTTAGAAGCGAGGAGACTTACGGGAAGTCTAGGAAACAAAACCATTGATGTCGTCAACCGGTGGTGTCGTCGGATCTTTTGAAGTTTCACGGTGTGAGCATCGGGAAAAATATCATATAACGTGCCGGATTGGGAATAAACCAAAGTGAGATATTGAGCACGAGAAATGAAACGATCTTTCACATGACGAATACCCCCATAGAAATAACCTTGGAAATATGATTCGATGAGTGATTTGGTAAACCATTCGGTAAACATTTGATCGAGGAATCTCAAACTTTACCAAATGATAAAGCTATCTCCATTCATGGATATTATCGAGAGATATGCATAACGATATCTTGCTTTAAGGAATAGTGAGGTGAGTTCATGTTTCATAATAGACATGTAGCTCGAAAATGTGTAAGAAAAAGCCATAGATAAAGAATTGAAGTCTCGAAAAGTTCCGCGTGGAAGTTCAATGTACCACTTTCAAGCGGCACCGAGTCAACATCCTTTGAAAAATATGGAGATAGAACGAAATCATCAACCCGGGGAATTGAAGGAACACGAAATATTGTACGTCATAACATGCGCTTAGGGTCTTCTCGAGGACTTGCATTCAAACATGGGGAAACCTATTGGAATCTTGGTTGGAAATGGAAGTCAATATGGATTATGGATAATTAGATCATTGGTTAATATTGAAAAATCAAGAAGTTCCAATGTCGCGAGAAAAGGAATTGTAGATTGAAAGTCATGACGTTGTGTCTTTGATACATGCCTATTTGTTGATTCCAACCGGAGTTGGGTAAAATTTTACCCCCAAGGGTTCCTGTATGTGAAGGATTCTTCCCATATGGATTCCCAAATCCATAAGGATTGAAACCTTGTGGAGTTTGACCATATCCTAGTTGTTGACCCAAAAAATGGATTTTGACCTACGGTAGACCATTGAGGTCCATCTTGACCATAATTCACGAGCATATGGGTTGAAGGATGCGAACATTTTGGAATGGAGTACCCTATGGTTGACCACTCGCGAACCCAAAATGTAACTTTTTCGGGAACCCAATGGTTGACTTTCGAGCTCGAGGGTTGACCTTGCCTCTTGTATAGTACTCTAAGGGTTTGATTACATGATACAAAGTGCTTGTTGAGCTTGGCCGAGGTTGACCTGGTTGAACAAAGACTTTGCTTTGTTGAAGAGGTTGTCCTTGTTGGAAAAAAGGCTCACTTGGATTAAAGTGAGTTTTTCCTTGTTGACCAAAAAGGTTGTCCCTATTGATAATAGGAAAAATAACCTTGATGGGAAAAAGGTTGACTAAATTATACGTGAAAGGCATTGTTTGTTGCACATAAGGTTGACCTTGCAGCCCATAAGGTTGTTTTTGACCAAAGATAGGACCATGATGAAATGAATAAGCCCTTGAATGAATGTCGGATCGCCCTTGGAATCCTTGTAGTTTTACCAACGAGGTATGTAACTACTAGGAACCATACGAGGACATAAGGCTACTCGTTAAAGTTATGAAAAAATTGTTGATATTGATCATATGTTAATCATATTGGACCGAGATGATCCAACGGGCATAGGAATACTACGAAAAACTTGCGAACGGACGAGGATGTGATTTTTGTAATCCAATCAACGATGGCCCACCAAAGGATTGAGACGCATTTGACGGGGAAGGTTCGAGAAATTGAATTCAATGGTATCGACGTAGGAACATTTGCACGATTCGGTTGAAACACGAATGAAAATAGTTGCTTGCGCGGGAGTAGGCGTAATCGTTGCTCGGCGAGGGATGGAAACGAAGAAAAATTGGATACAAGTAGTCGGTGGTAGATACCATAGTATTTCGAGGTAGATAATTATTTATTACAAAGGTGTGTCACTAGAAATACTCGAAACTAGGTGCCCCAACAAGGTGTAACCATCGAAATGTATGACTAGGTGGAAGCCGAGAGGTCTTCCCCCATGGGAAAATCCCTTAGGAGGAATTGATGTCCCTCAAAAAAATACTCATATACACCACTAATTGTACTTGAAACCACCAAGGGTGATGAAACCTCTCCTTAAGAAGCCACCGTAAATAACTCACGAGCAACGGTCCCGATATGGATGCGGCGAATGCACGAATGGTACACTAGGTGTATCAACCGGACTATATGGTCGTTCAGAGATCTCAACGAAATAAAATAATGGATTTTGAGGAAATCCAACATAGCCCTTTAGGCACATCGAAGTAGATCGAGTGTAATATTCTCTGAATTTTTCACTTGATATTTGGAATATTAGAGTTCTTAATTTTCTTAATGAATTATGTAAATAAAAGGGTGGAGGGAACCATAATCCTCAAGATGAATAAATATCCACTTTTTATGTGTGAATGTGGATTAATTAAGCCTAGATCTACATAATGGGATAGTGGAGAAACTACTAATGTGAATAGATTGGAGATCATGTCTCATTAATGAGATAGATCATGGAGGTTAGGCAGGTCAACTAAGATCATGGAAGGCATCCAATGAAAGATCATAGAGCATACATGATGAAATGATGGAGGAAGTGGTGCAATTAATGCACACATGATGGACGGGGGTATACATTGTATGTAGACATGATGAATGACTTGGAGAGATAGCGCGGAGTCAAACATGGAATATTATGTCCGCATGCATAATGTAGTTTAGAGGTGGCAAAGGCATGGGAAGGCTTATAAACTATATAAACGAGATGAAGAAAAAAATGAAGGCATGCTATTGAATATAGATTTTGAGGGTCCGTTTAGATCTAGAGTTGTCATGTGACATTCCATGATTTCTTTGGATTTTTAGCTAAGATTGCAAGTTTTGTTTAGCATAGGGTGTTCTGGTCGGGAATCCCTCCTCTTTCATTGAGTAACTCTTGGAAGAGGGTTTTAATTCGTACGTACACTGAAATTGGTCTCAAATATGTTTTTCCATCATCGCGAACATCTACCTTCGGGGACTACGTAATTTACCGGAAGATCGGTTGGAGGTGGAGGTTGTCTTCAATATTTCGATTTGGAGAACCGATGTGGGATTATTCCTATCACCTTGTCGAATATCGGCATTCCCCAGGACTTCATTTCGGATATGGAATTAGGGAAAAACATTATTTAGCTCCTATCAGCAACATTCCCATCAAGGATTGCATAGTCTGTCATTGCGGATCCAAAGGAGGAAAGGAATTACTAGTATTTACTTAGTAATCCTAAGAGAGATCATCCCCTCACCTTGCCATCCCTATTTCCATAAGCACGGAGTCTATTACAACATATTTTTACAAGAATAGAGCCTCTCCCTCTTGCACAATGCGAGTTTTTTGGCATCTACATATTCGGTTAGTTTCAACTTGAGGGATAAAGAAGAGGAGACAAGATCTCAAGCTCGTAGCTTGTAGATCCGAAGGAGGATCACCCTCAAAGATCAAATATGTTTGTAGAACATATTGCAGCCATACTTTGGAACGGATCTAGATTTAGATCTATATAATCAAACGGTCAAAGGATGAAATCCTAGGAGGGTGATTTTCCAAAGTTTTAGATCTCGAAAATCCTTTTTTGGGTTATCCTGGGTTCCCATCACATTGGCCGGATCTTGAACCTTGGCATCATCGGAGCTCCACGAGCTCCTAGATCTGCATTTCATTTTGCATCAATTTCATGTATATTAGTAGTAGAAGGGAAAACAAAAATATTTCTTCTGTAAGCTCACCGGTTACACGGTGCTAGTTGTAGTCTTTTTGCGAGGATTCTACGCCATATCTTATAGATCCACTCATCTCTTCTACATTGTGTAAGCGAATCCTCTCCATATAATAAAATGGCTCAAAACTTCTCCGTAAATTATGATGTTGTATTTAGATTTATTGTTTACTTAGTTTCAATTCTTATATTGTGTTTCGATGATACTACATTCTCCCCTTTGGGATATTACGGTGGTATTAGATCATGATCTTTGTCTCGGCTTTGTGGACACTTCATCTTTTTCGAAACGAAGAAGCAGATTGATGCATATCTATCATGAAGGAGGATTATATTTTTTCCATTCCTCTCTTTAGATCCATGCAAGATCTCTTGAAGGAGGTCAAACAAATGAAGAGAAAGGAAAAAGGAGGATCGAAGAAGAATATTTTGATGAGGAAGGTCCAAGAACTTCCTATCGTAGAAATGAAAACCGAAGAGTCATAGATCTCCTCATAGATCTACTATGCCCACTTTCTTTGAGGAAGGTGAGAGGTGTAGAAATGAAGAAAGAAAAGAACCTAATACTCATGAGACTCTCATTATATATCTTCAAGAGTACAAAGCACAATCTAAAGCCTTCAAAGAGAGTCTAACTCTCCAAGAATTTTTTTGAACTCAAAGAAGAAAGAAGATCCTATAGCGACCATAGAAGAAAGAGACACAATAGATTTTGTTTTCCTACATTTGATAGATCTTTCTCAAGCACTATTAAGTCTTGCGGGAAATATTTAGATACATTTTTCATGCTACATCATGTGGGCTGAAAAAAGAGGCTATCAAAATTGCAGGTACTTGATCTTGTAGGTGAAGCTAGGTGATTGGTTGTTTAGTCACAAAGAGCATGGAAAGGTGAGTAAATATTCAAATTTATTTCACAAGTTGAGGAAGAATTTTTATGTGAAGAAAATAGAGATGTACAACACAAAGAGACATTTCCTAAGGAAACAAGGGAGGATGTCAATCTTTTCACTCTTGACAAGGAGTCACTACATTCATCATAAACTACATAAGTGCTTTCATCTAGAGAAGAGACACTTGAAAATTTGCAAGATAGTCTTAATATCTCAACACATAGAGTCCCATGCATGATTCAAGATATGCATGAGGAAGAGGAGGAATATTCTAGTCTTTAGTACATTGGTAGAAGAGCAACCATCTCTCTTACTAGAAGTTGGAGACACCATTGTCCCGAGTTGGAGGAACTCTTGTGTTCTAGAAAGAGGTTCCCACACATCGGTTGATCCAAGTTATGCATACATATTCATCACATATTGTTTAAGTAGATATTTTTGAAACTTATGAGGACATGCCATCGGGGCCAATGCACAACCAAGGGTTAGAAAAAAATGCTAATTTGAAGCGGCAACATATCACGGTGTAGAGGACCCTTGATATAATGAAGGAGGAGATGAAAGCTATCCCAGGTTTGTCATTTGATGGACTACATTCAACCCTTTGAGTTGAAATGTAGAGTTTTAGAAAAAGGGATGAGCATGATCCTATGTGCAATGACGGGTTAGTGAGATTAGCATTGTGCCTTGCTTTGAGACGACACATGTATTACCTTGTAGACCTACAACGTTGTCACTTAGTAACAGGGATAATGATGGAGCCCGCATTATTCTTGGAGAATTTTTGAAGTTAGCTTCACTCATGAAGCAATGAAGGTTAAGATGATAAATGGTAGACATCTTGAGATGAAAAATATTTTATCCTTTCTTGATGACACTTTCTCAATGAGCATTTCACGGTTTAAAGAGAGACTTATACTTAGCGAGATCCAAAACCTCATTGGTTCTGGAAAGGGGTATGGATGAGAATGGGTCACATTAAGAGATCTCATTGGAGGTGCACTTCAAAAATTCATGGGAGTGAAAAGGTCTTCATCGGTCTAGGGTCGATGGTATTCTACAAAGGAAAAGCATACCATGTTTATGTAGAACATCATTCATCATCCACATTGGGATGAGTGGATGATGATGATAAATAGGGGGGATGCAAGACCACTTGCAAATATATGACATGGGCTAGCAGAAGCTTGGTTATGTTGGTTTCTCTTGGGTGATTTTTGGTTACTACCCAAAGGCTGATATTTCTTTGATCCATGCCTTGAAAAAACACTCATGTAATGAAGAAGGAGGAATGGAAGCACTAGGCTGCTCTGGGTGACTATGGTTACTACTCAAAGGCTCATATTTGCTTGTCTGGGTGCCTTGTGTATCAATGATAGTATGTAGAAAATAAAGGCATGTTCACTTGGATTTTCCTTAAGAGTTTCACCATCACATGACATCTCCCATGTTTATGTGTTTTGTATTGCTTGTAATATGGAATAGTAATCTCATGATGTGTAATAATGGCGTTTATTTGTATTGGGCTGTATGACATTGTCCTTCGGTATGTTGTTGTTAGGCCATGATTCACATAATGATGTGAAGAAGCGAGCAAGATCTCTTGTTTCTTTGGTTTCTTTTGGGGGAGTTTGGCTTGTCCATCTTACATGGAGGATCGAGGATAGCATCAAGAGGCCCTACTTCGGGTAAGTTATTATTGGGAGAGTATGGTTTGACACTTTGGTCTACCCATATGCCCTCTATTTATTCTTTTGAATAATGTTGGAATAATGCTTGGAACCATCGAAGGCAAATAGGGCTAAAGGTGAGGGCATGTCAATGCTCAATGTACTTCATGAAACATGGGATGAAGATATGTATTGTGAGATGGAGATTTTACTTTATGGGAAGAACCAATTTATTCTATGTATCTCATGTGTTGATGATGATGTTGGACATCATATGGTTGTCACTTGGTACTTCATGGTGGAAGGAGGACATCTAACCATATAGTTGGAGGTCATTCTATACATTCTTGAGAGACAACTTTGGAACCAAACATGCATGACATATTGCAACAAATGGAGGAGGCCTTCCTTATGTGGATGCGATTTGGAGGGAAGTGGATGATTTTTGTATCTAATTTGCAGTTTCTTGAGGAGAGGAAACATTTTTCTCGCGGAGGACTGTAATATTCCCAAATTTTCACTTGACATTTGGAATATTAGAGTTCTTAATTTTTCTTAATGAATTAAGTAAATAAAATAGTGGAGGGGCTCATAATCCTCAAGATGAATAAATATCCACTTTTTATGTGTGAATGTGGATTGATTAAGTCTAGATCTACATAATGAGGTAGTGGAGAAACTACTAATGTGAATAGATTGGAGATAATGTCTCATTAATGAGATAGATCATGGAGGTTGAAGCAGTCAACTAAGATCATGGAAGGAATCTAATGAAAGATCATAGAGCATTCATGATGAAGTGATGGATGAAGTGGTGCAATTAATTCACACATGATGGAGAGGGTGTACATTATATGTAGACATGATGAAAGACTTGGAGAGAGCAACCCTAGTCAAACATGGAGGATCATGCCCACATGGACACCATAGTTTAAAGGTGGGCCATGGCATGGGAAGACTCATAAACTATAAAAGAGTTGAAGACAAAAATGAAGGTAAGATATTGAATATAGATTTTGAGGTCTATTTAAATCTAGAATTGTCATGTGACATTCCATGCTTTCTTTGGTTGTTTAGGTAAGATTGCAAGTGTTGTTTAGCACGGGGGTGTTCTCTGGTCAATAATCCCTCCTCTTTCATTAAGTAGCTCTTGGAAAGAGGTGTTGTACTTCATTATAAATTAGAAATTGGTGTCACATATCTTTTTCCATCATGTACGAACATCTACCTTCGAGAATTACGCAATTTACGAAGATCGGTTTGGAGGTGAAGTCGTATTCGGTATTTCGGGTAGGAGAACCGGTGTGAGGATTATTCCTATCACCTTGGGCTTGAATATAAAAATTTCCACGGCTTCATTTTAAATTTCGCATCAGGAAAAACATTATTAAACTCCTATGAATAGCAATCCCATCAAGGATTGCAAAATCTATCATTGCGGATCAAAGGAGGAAAGAAGTTACTAGTATTTCAGTAGTAATCCTGCGAGGGATCATCCCCTCACCTTTCCATCACTATTTCCATCATCCTGGAGTCTATTAAAACATATTTCAGTAGGAATAGAGCCTCTCCATCTTGTATATCATAGTTTAGCTGGCGGTTGCATATTCGGTCATCGCAGCTTGAAGAGGAGGAAGAGGAGACAAGATCTCAAGCTCTTTAGCTTGTAGATATGAAGGAGGGATCAGACCTAAAAGCTTAGATATGTTTGTAGAACATATTGCAGCCACCATTTTGGATCATATCTAGCTACGGATCTCAGTATAACCGAATAGTCAAAGTATCAAATCCTAGGAAGGTGATTTTTCAAAGTTGTAGATGCGGAAAATCCTTTTTGGAGTTATCTTGGTTCCCATCACATTGGTTAGATCTTAAATCTTAGCATCATGCGGCGCTCACAGAAATCCTAGATATGCATTTCCTTTGTGCGGCGGCTTTCATGTATATCAGCGAAGAAGGGACAACACTTGCATTTCTTCTGTAAGCTCACTAGTTATGCAGTGATAGTTGTAGCCTATTTTTAGGGTGATTCTAGACCATCTCTTTGGCTAGATACGCTCATCTTTTGTACATTGTGTATTTGAACCCCCTCCATATACTAAAATGGCTCAGACTTCTCTCGTAAATTTTTATGTTGTCTTTAGATTTATTGTTTACTTAGTTGCATTTCTTATATTGTGTTTCGGTATTCCTGCATTCTCCCTTTTGGAATATTACATCGAGTGACAAGAGGTTGGATACTCGGAATGAGGGAAAACTCATTAGTTTGAGTTCTAGTCAAAGCAAAGAATCGAAAGATGCGGTGACGATGTCCCTTCGAGAAGATGATGAAGAGGAAGTTTAACTAGATGGTTCATCCACGATGACCTTATCGAAAAAAAGAAAAAGAGAGAAAAATGTGATTCATTCAAGGCTTTAAACGATATATTAATAAGGAGGTACTCATGATGTAGCCCAAAAATATTACAACGGAGTAAGCCATGTGATTATGGGAAATTAATTTTTAGAACTTAAAAAGGAAATAAATCGAAAGGGTGAACTAGGAAAAAAAGTATTACCAAGCATCCGCAGTATTTTGCAATATACACCTTGGTTATCAAATCAAAGAGAAATTACCAAGGATTTAACGTACGAAAGCCAATATCCCTGAATGTCATGTTCGGTGTATCATGTCTACAAGGTGGTCAACTCAATTAGCTATCACGGGTTTACGGACTAATGGTGTCTCCCAAAATACATGTGATGGTACGTGGGAGTCCATGTACGTAGTAGTGTTGTTTGATGTGTAACCGTTCGATGAGAATGTCCCAAATATGCTTATCATATGTCAATATAACTACCTACGTGGGAGCGGGATATCACCCACGGCGCGTAATGGAGAGCGTTAGCGACAGCGATTACGTTTAACGACATTGGAACACGTCTCTAGCCTAGACCTCTAAATGTGATAAGTTAGGTTCCAAATGCTCCTTAAGTTGATAGAATAAATTTTAAGGTTGATATTGAATTATATATCAGTTTCAAAGTCCTATATATGTCACGAATCCCTAATATGCCACTAAATGAGAGACGAAATCATTAATTTTCGACGAAAACTACGTTAATTGGGTAGAATAAATTCATACCATCAACGGAGAAAGAAAAATAAATTCATGGGATTCCATTCACTTTTTTCTTCAAGTGCATAATCCTAAAGAGAAACAAAAAATATTTTCACTTTCTTTCCTTTCACTAAACACACTAGAAGTGAATCAAAATGAAAAATTTTATTTTTAATGAAAAAAAAGATATTTTTGTATTTTTTTTCTATAAGCACGATGCAAAATTTAGAATGAAAAAGAAAAAGGAATAAATCTTTTTGAGTACTAATGAAATCTCTCAAAACACCGCAATAGATAAAGATCTGAAAATCAAAGAGAGACCCATACTCGTTTCCTCAAAACAAGACACTCTCACTTTTACATTGATCGACACTCAAAGAAAATATTTAGTCGAAATAAAGCAATGTAATCTATGCTTTATGGCGAAAAAATATCCAAATGCACACAAGTTTAACACTTGAAAGTTCTAATTGTGAGAATCAGCGGAAAAAAATAAGCTCAATCAAACAAAAAGTCCTAAAAGATATGAAAATATTCGAATAAAAAAGATGTATGGAAACCAACAAAACACACAACCATTCGGATGAACTCGAAAACACCTAGAAACCCTAGGACAATAAGGATGCACTTGTTTGAAAAAAGAGAATACCAAAGATGAGAACTTGAATCAAAGTGTCATTTCCGAACATAGAAGATCATGAGTTATCAAAAAATTAAAGATAACTCACAAGCATAGAATAATGGCTGATCAAATAGGAAGAAACCTAAAACATAATACACATAGAAATCGGTGTGGTCGTTAGGCTGTGACCCACGTTGGAAAAGGGAAATTGCGTCTATTTAATTGCATTCAGCGTTGATCGGTGCGACGTCAAGCAATACCAATGTTGATCGATGAGAAGAACTAAAAATGAAAGGGTTTATGGAAATAGAACCGGGCTTATCACATCAATAGAGAGATGAATTTACGTAAGCGATTCATCGAAGCCACGGATGAAAGTAGATGGACAATCGAAAAAATATCAATGAGAAAAACAAGAAATCAAAGAGTGAAAACAAGAGACTAAAGGCAAGCAATCCCCGACAGGTACGCAATTTTTTATGCGGGGAAAATCCCTGTCTATGAACGGACACGATCCCTCCGGCCCTAGGATGGGTCCTAGCTAATAACGAGGAAGCTATCTAATGCCTACTTTCCTAAATTTAAAATGGACACGAGATCGTATATACATGACCTACCTCGATGCGATAACTCTCCTCACTCGAGTCCCTTGATCCTTTTCTCTTCTTAGTCGGATCCTCGCTCGTCACGAGTGCTTAGTAATGCGTACAAGAGATCAAACAACACAAAACATCAAAGCACAAAATTAATTTTGCATAAAATATCTGCCTCAGTTTATCAAGGATTACTAGAAATAGAATAATACATTATAGACAAGAGTGGAAAGAAAGAATCGGTTGTATCGCATTAATATAAAGAGGGGGAGTTACAACTGCCTCGTGATGTCGCAACTCTCCCTCAATGGGTCCGGATCGAAGAACATCTCCAAAGCACTCCTTTTCAACTTGATATGAAAAGGCCAAAGGTCTCAACTCTCCTTCAATGCCTATAGCAACAACTCTCTCTCTTGTTTTTCTTCTATCTATGTTCTAACTAGCAGAGGTATGGGAGGATGTAAATTTTATAGTGAAGGGAGGGGAACATGCATCCAATTAAAGTGAGGAAATGGTTTATCTCCTTGGGTGGTGCTCTTTATAGGAACAAGAAACCCAAAGGGAAAAGTTAGGCTCCATCCCATGAAAACCCAACTCTACTCCCACGCTTGTAGATTTTTAATGCTTTAATGTTTCCATCTTTAAAGACCTTCAATAAGTGGATCGACACGAGTATGATCTCCATTCCAGCTGCTGATCGGCATTTCTACGGACCAAAAATGAGGAATTGACAAGAGTGAGACAAGAAGAGGACTCGCTACCTTAGATTAACATGTATTTAAGGAGCTGATCCAAGAATGGTTGACGAGAGAGTTTGCTAAATATACTACAAGGGATGTAATAGAACATTTTTCATGATGAAAAATATACAAAAGGGTTATGGTCAAGGTCCTCCAAGATTTCGGGAACGGGACGGTACGGGGACAACGACAAATTGTTGTGTAACAAACATGAGTTCATATTCGAGAGATATATATATATATTGAGGAGAAAAAATGGAATAATATATTTGGTGATATATAGGGGGTAAGGAGTTTTTATGTTGGTAGGTATAAAATATGAAGCTCAATGTAAATGAAAAATATAAAGGGTCATAAAATATCTAAATGAAAAAAATGGATACCTAAAATATCTAGTGAAAGTACGATTTTTTAAATTTGGAAGGACTATTGGGTTCATATTGGTAGGGGGTTAAATAATGTGATTGTTAGAGATATTTTCCAATATGTATTCAAATTATGGGTATTGTTTAATATGCCATGAGGGCATGCAATATGTTAGATATTCAATGATTTAATCCCCCGTGGCCTTTATACTGATCAATCCTATCACATTCTCTACTCACTTACAATATTTACCCTATAATTTTCTATTAGGTGTATTCATTCAGTTCATTCACCTATAATTTCCTCACCTTTCAATTATCCATTAATAGAATTGACCATGTTTCATTCTTCTTCTTATTCTATATATAATTATGGGCTATCAAATACAATCGGTGAAAGTACATGGTTTTTCTTTCGGGAAGTTTCCAATTGAAAATACTAATAGTTGAGGCATTTGATTGTGTCAATACTTCAAAATATTCCCACGAGACTCAATAAAATATATCTATCAAGTTTCCATTGAACCACCTTCTTATAACTATGCTCGGTAGTCACATTCAACACACCAATATTAGCCTTTGTTGACAAAAGTATATAGCCGCACTACTATGATTTTTTGTCAATTGTTGCCAACTTAACCATCTTGTTTTTTATAACTTTGTCGTCTTGGTCTCGGGTCCATGACAAAAATTTACCCAACAAATCATACAAAATATTCGAGTCCACATAAGCACAATTATTGTGAATTGTTGTGGTTATTCCCATCATCGATGCCAAACTTTCCATTAGCTCCCACAGTCCCGAGATCATTTTTTTGTACTGCCTTTCAAAAGTGACCAAAGTCATGCTTTCCAATCAATTGGTGTGATGCTATTTTTTTATCTCTTGGAAAATTTATCATATCTTCCTTTCTTTGTTCTAGTAGCCAATCTCCACAAATGGTCACGGGTTGCACAAAACATATTAAATTTAACCTTTGATTAGGATAGATTTAAACCATAATTAATAAAATCACTAGTTTTTTTAACATAACTTTCGACATCTTTCCACAATCATGCTTGTATCACGACATATGTCATCTCTTGAGATTGTTTTTTTCATTATTACAACATCGTCCAAAGTTTCAATACATTCAAATTTTGGAGCCTACCTAACTTCTTATAAGGTGTCTCTTTGATCGCCTGATTCTATTTAAAGTATTTCTATGTTTCAAGTTTTCTTTATCATTCTTAAGTGCCATCGGAGTTTTTAGGAACATCTCTAGTGAACTTCACTATCATAACACCATTCGTTATTATAAAATGATGCTTTTGGTCGCATTCGCACATGCTCTATTCATTCTACTTGGGGAGATTTTTTACATTGTGATTTTTGATGTCTATTTATTGTTATTTCAAACTTGTATAAGTTTTATTGATGAGTTATTATGTGTCATACATGATTTTGGTCTAAAAACACTATGTCCACGCCTTGTTCTATCTTCCAAACTTGGACAAATTTTGGCTACAAAGTGAACCCATTAAGGCTAGGAGAAAAAAATCATAGTCTTAAGCCTAATCGAGAATCCTTCATTGTTTGGAAGTGCACATTGTGCCTATCCAAGAGCTCATAGCACACTTCTAAGCTTCATTCCTCTTCCTTGTCCCAACCTACACACTAAGAAATTCCTTCCTCCTTGTTGAGGGCATGGCGCATGATTAAAGCACAAACCCTAACTCCTTCAACCTTAAACAATGTGGCCTCACACCCTCCTTAACCATTTTAAGCCCATGAGCACATCCCGAAACCCTACGAATCTCATTACTTCAACCTTTATCCCTATGCCCTACACCCTCCTTCATTGCCTGTAAGTACATGGGCACACCACGAAGATCTACGAAGCCTTATCGCTTCGGCCTTTGTTAGTGCACCTTGTTCCCTTATTATATCCCTTGAGCACATAGTGCACTTAGGAAGCCCTAATTTAGTATCCATTCATCCTTTAGACCCATTCGCTACACCCTTCCTTTAGTTTTATCTCTCCTATTAAGCTCATGAGCGAACCCGAAAGCCATGAAGCTTCATTTACATCAGCACTTCAAACTTTCAACATGTTCCCTTATGCCCAACGTTTCCTTTTCCTTTCCGAAGTCCATTGTGAAGTCATGAACATAAAATTTGCAAGAAACATGTTAGAATATATATTTTTGTAGGTTTATTTTTTTTCCATGAGTGATTGGAGTTATAGGAATTATAATAATAACATGGCAAGGATGCATGAAGATGATATGGAAAATAGGGAAGTTAAAAGAAGCATTCAAGAAAAAATAACAAATTTAAATATTGATCATAGAAGTCACATAAAAAATCCATAATATCAAAGGAAATTTGGAGGGTGAAGACATAAACAACATGAAATTTCAAGATCGAGGACATAAGTGGCAACCTTGTCACCTAACGAATAAATTTCATGTCACTTGTTGCTATTACTCCAACTCATTGATGTTTGTGAATTTTCATGTCCTCATCACATTATGATGTGCAATTTATGATGTAATCATGTAATCATTGTAAAGATAAAGAAGTAGAAATCCACGAGTCATATATGGTTAAAATTTCCAACCATAGAAGTAAAAAAGAAATGAAATTCCATGAGTTACGAAAGTCCAAAGGTTAATAGGAGTTGGAAGTTCAAGACTCATGAGGATATGAAAATTCATTCCCCTGAGTTATAAAAGGATAATAATTTCCCAAGAAAATGAATCTAAACCTTCGATTTTCCCATGAGGAATTAAATAGATATATATAGTACTTTTGGGGAGAAAAGTAATGTTTCTAATGCTCCACTTTTGGAGCTAGTGATGTTAATTGTACTTATGTATCCCGGAACTTTTTCTTAATACATGAAGCCATTTTGACAACACGAGTTTCGTGCATGGATTATGGATTTTTTTAAGACCCGGTATTCCATTTTTTATGATTCATTTTTACTTTTTACATGTACTAAAGTAAGTTCACTAACATATTTAGTTAATAAATTTGTTTTAGGAGGAAAAGATTTGTAGGTGCTTCTGTTATTCTAGGCATATTATTTTGAGATCATTGTTAAACCAGGGAAGACAAAATAAATTACGACCATATACCAAGATTGGAAATAGGGAAGATACAATGAGCATATAAGGTAATATCCCTGATGCACGAGTTATTTCCAATCGGAGTGAAATATGACCATTTTCGAGATATCATTCCTTTTTTGACCACAAGAATGCATTTGCTTCAAAATATACTACGTAGGAAAGAAATGAATTGGTGGTTAAGGTAACTCAATTTTTATTAATAACAAGACACTTATATAAGATGGGACCAGATGAGAAAATATGAATGTGTGTTCCAGAACATGAAAGAAAAAACGATTCTATAAGAAGCACATGAGGGTGCAACTAGATGACATTATGCGAGAAAAGGTTATTATGCATAAAATTTTGAGAGCAAGATTATGGTGGCCTATAATACATAAAGTTTGAAAAGGGTTATTTTCGAGCATGTGATGTATGTCAAACAACGGGGGAATCCTTCCGAAGAGATGATATTCCACGATACCACAATTTACATTGCAAGCCTTTGATAAGTGGGTCATTGATTTTTTTAGACTAATTAGCCGACTTGGAAAGAGGACTAGTGTGAGGTACATAATTACAACAATTGATTACTTAAAAATAAAGGATGAAGCATAACCTGATAGAGGAATATAGCGCCAAAACTACAATGATGTTCATTTTTGAGTACATATTATCTAGATTTGGATGTTCGAAGATTTTTAAGGTTGACACTTCCTAAATAAGACCATTGAAGTATTGAATGAGGAGTTCCAAGTCTATCATCTCAAGTGTGCCCCTTATCAACCTCGGGCTAATGCAACGATAGAAGTGTTTAATAATATTTTGGACAATGCACTTACTAAGGTATGCAATGTGAATAGAGATGACTTGGACCTTACAATTCCGGCATACATTATGGGCTTATAGGACCACATGTAAGAAGTTGATAGGTCAGCCACCATTTAGGTTAGTTTATGGGAAGGAAGTTGTGATGCCCATGGAGTACACCATTTCTAGCTTGAATATTGAAACTTTCATAGATATGGAATTGCACGATATAATGGAGGAAATAATGTCACAATGGCTTTCTTGATAGGAAGATAGATTTATAGCGAGGATTCCATCAACATGTATAGAAATCAAGAGAAAAGGCTTGGCATGACACACATATTAAGTTGAAGAAGTTTCGGGTAGGAGACCTTGTTCTCCTTTATGATAGTAAGTTTGTAAATTTTCTAGGAAAATTCAAGATGCATTGGTTGGGCCCACACATTATCACACATATTACTTATCGAGGTTTAGTTAATTAGTAAATTTAAATGGAGATTTGGTTCAAGGAAGAGTAAATGGGAAAGCGAGTTGAAGTTGTACATGGATAAAGCCACCCCTACAACTTTGCTTTGGAAGAAAAGAGTAAAAGCCTTAGTGCCACCTACGGTTGAAATTATGCACAGGACTATACACTATCTTGCGGAAGAGGAGCTTCAACGAAGGAAGTTACTCGCTACAATATAGGATATTTCAATGTTCGTCGGACAAATATGATCGTTAAAAGGGAAATTCTTCGTTGGAAGATGTAGCGTTACATTTATGAGGACGGATCGATTGGATCTCATGATGATATGAAATTAATGAACACAATATGAGCTAATGATGGGGGTCGAAATTTAGATTTGTTTAAAAATTGTGTCTTGCTAAGATTCGGCACTTTGCTCTCTAAGAACTCGATTATTTCCTACGTAGAGAAACTCCGGGGAATTTCGTTGTTGTTTAATTCCTTAGGATTTCACTCATATATTCAAAGAGAAGAATTTAGCTAGAATTATGAAAGCATCTAGAGAAAAAAATCTGATACACCCGCAAGATCATCGTAGAACCCCAAAGTCGCATCATCACCCACAAAAGAAATACCACAATGAAAATCCCCATGGAATAAAAATGAAAAAGGAGTAGAGAATGAATAAAAAATAGGAGAATAAACCTATTAAGCCTCAACAATAACTCAGAGGGCTGTCAGAAATAGTGAGGAAGAAGTGGATCTAGAACAAATGGAAAAATATGGTGCAAAATTTTTGTCGCCTCTCCAACCATATATCCAATTAGGGAAACCATATGAAAAACCGGTGACAAAATAAAAGGATGAAAATTATGGCACATTCACATCAACGCATATCGGAATCAATGTGATGCATTAGATAAGACCTTGGCAATATTCCACAACTAGTTCGCGTACCACAATTTCAATGATAGAAAGAAATATTTGCAATTCTCACTAGGAATATATTTGAAACTAGTGCACTATGCTAAGAGTGGTGTGACAAGGTTAGAACCATAGCGATGGGAATTTGGGTTGGTTCGGTTAGGTTTCTTAAACATGTTGAATGTGCCGCACTTCGACAAAAGTCCATGGAGGACAACTTTGTGTAAATTAAGCTGCTAGTACTTGGTGCACGATGGATGCCTGTGGATGGGGAAGAACATCTCTATTGATCAAATGTTGATATGGAGAATCACAAGACTTACTTATCAAGGTTTGAATACCGTAGTAGGAATTTGTTGGGAAAGATGGATACAAAGCCATAGAATAAAGCATGAAGAGAAAAAATTTGACTCACAAAAGGAAAGCGAGGTTATGACATCAACTCAATCAATGAATAGGGATTTGGCTTTGCATCTCACATATTGGCTAGAAATATTATAAGAAATTGTTTTGCTAATGAAGTCCCTACACCGAGGTTTCATTCGCTACGCGGTGTGCTACATCGAGATTAGTACAAATTAGCCATATACTTATGAAAATATTTTTTGGACGACTATTGGGAGGCACGGAGAAAGGTTATCCATATCATTATGAATGGTTACTTCTAATAATTTAAATGCTCGCATGGAAGGAGCTGTAATATTCATAGTTCCCTTTGGTAGCACGATATTTATTTGAAGTCACGTGGTAAGCCTCGTTGTGGTATACCACTAAACCACCATGTGCAAAGGATAATAGTATTTTTTTCTATTATTTATCATATGAACTTACACGAGGTTGGTGAGAAACACCCTCGCCTATCACGAAGCCTATACAAGAAGTATAACTCTATCGTAAAGCTCAAGGCTAACTTACACACAATTTATATATAGCCTCGCAAGGACACAACGAAGACATCACATCTCTTGACATAATTATTGACATAAGAGGATGTTCTAGCATAGATAAAAAAATTCCTACGAAGAGTGGATCACTCCATTAGAGACGAGAGGGCAAAGGATACTACGACGAGAGAAGGATACGACGTACCATGGAGAAGAGAGTGGGAAAGATAAGGATAAGGATAAGGAAGGCACAAAACAAGAGGAGCAACATGACAAGGGTCATCAAGATCCTCTTGGAGGATGTGAGAAAAAAAAGAGTTTAAAAATATTGAGATAGACCCTTCTATTTGAGAGAAGAGGAAGGCGGGCGTTGAAGCTTCCAAAAGGACTAGAAAGAATTAGAAGGCATATTATAGAAAGGACGTAATGCCACTTGTCCTCACTAATGGAGACTTGGATTATATTGGGGATAGATTTCATGAAGCCATGACAGGACTCATGGAAAAATTTAGAGGATCACTACAACATACTTCTAACGGGTGTCATGGACCATATTGCAAACCTAAAAATATCTGGCATAGACAACCATATACACGGTACATGAAAATGAAAGGCTTGGGGAAGAAATACTAGTAAATACGACACTTGAGGTGTGGATAGCATAGATACTGTTAGAGCCGTGTAGTTTGATACCTTTGAGATACAAAAGAAGGAGAAAGGATGGAAATATGTGAAAATGAACATTGGAGTGCCTCCACTTCAAAGATTACATGAGTTGCACCAGATACAATAGATCGAAATTTGAAGCATCGTTAACAAATCACTTCAAAATTGAATATTCAAGTAGAGATAGGTAGAGCTTCACCGAAGTAGTAGGTCAGACTAAGAAATCTAGGAGAAGGACCAGGTGGAAAAAAATGGTAGAAGTTGAAGGTGGTGGTCGAAGTCACATTCCAAGAGTTTCCAAACATTTATGTCCCAGAAGAAGAATCGGTGGAGGAAAAACTTGCAAAGCTTGACCTTGCGGTAAAAAGGATATACGAGTAAGATTGCGGACGTACAATTTGAATATGATATAAATATCAATGAGATGTCGATGAAGCTACAACCAACTACAACATAGGAAGTGCGAGAACGAGAGGGTGAGTCGACCTAAAGGCTATAATGGTTGACATATCAACAACAATGGCATATTGTGGGAATATTTTGGATGATATTTTGTAGATTTGGATTTCATTGTAGGAAGATCCAAATGGGAAGATGCTACATGAAGATATTTAGTAGAAGAAGTAGCGAAGTGGAAGAGATTTAGGAAACTATGAAAATTGTACCAATATCATAGAAACTTGCAAAAATTGAATGAGGTAAATTGCACGCAGAAGAAAATAGAGAAGTTTAGGAAGGAATAACATATTTTTACGAAGGAACTCGGCCATGGCGAATGAGGCGCTACAACTATCTCAAGCGGTGGATGAGAAGCATCATGAGCTTCAACGAGAAGAGGAGGGAGTGTTGTAGAAGGGTACGGATCCGGTGATAGAAGAACTATTAGAGGAAGTTAGTAGTGAAAAAAATCATATCACAACCATTTTCACGGCATCTCAACAACACCTACGAGAAAATTGTAGAAAATATCGAAGGCTAATCACTTGAGCGACTCGGTACAAGTCACATGTGAGTTTTGGGGACTTGTTGGGTGCAACCCAACTCTGGCCTATATTTTGGAAAGCAAATCGCATTTTGTGGAGTAGATTGCATAGTGAAGTGCATGACGGAGTGTATTTTTAAGGAATTAAATATATCGTATACTGTTTGGAAGCCCCTCGTTTTTGTAAAAACACACTATTTTACCTAGGTCATATCAAACCAACCCAACGGGGACATGGAAATAGAGCTTACATTAGTAACTAAGGTGATTTGGTTTGTTGAGTGGGTAGGTTGTTGAAATATTTTCTCAAAAAAATATATATATTTGTTTAGAAATTGTTGGATATCGTAAGAGCGATATATACTTGATGTAATTTTGTAATTTAGTGTGTAATAGAAAAATTGTTTTATGTGTTATCTATGCACTATGTCTACTCCTAAATTTCTAAAATAAAGAAAAATAACGAGTATATATAGTGATGATTCAATATTATTGACCATTAGCCCCTCTCGGTAAGATAGATATATATTTTTTCTTATTCATGGGCCTCGGTAGTCCTTAAAGAAAGGTCTCCCATTGCGATTTTTTTCTTGAGGAATATTTTTTATTGTTGGTTTTTAGTTGTAATTTGTGCCCACACTTACCTATTTCAGCGTAAAGGATAAAGTTTAAAGGAAAGATACACATTTCTTGTACATTAATATAAGTGTAAATGACTTCCAAAATTTGAAGATGGGAAGATTTGTGCTTTTTTTTCTTTGAATCTAAATAATATAAGAAGGATATAACACATCAAGAAAGGTAAAACCTATTTTAATAATTGAGCGAATTGAATTTGGGTAAAATAAATCGAATACGCTATTGTAGAATCAAACATATATTCACGATTAAAATGAAATTAAATCATGAATTCCTTTCAATGAATTTGCTGCGTAGAAAATAACTTAATGTAAAAACTTGTATATTTGAAATTATCATAACCCACTTAGCTTTGGATAACGTAAGCCCGAATTATCAATCAATACTTTTCTCTTTCAAGATAACACCTATGAAGCGAGGTTATTATCTATTAATACAGAGGACCATTCTATTTTTTAGTGTAGGTGTCGGAGAGCATCTGTCAAATGACAAACAAATTAGGTGCATAGTGTATTTAATCACTATTCGATTATGTTTCTTGGCACACAATCTCATTCTTTGTCTTTTTGTGCATGGTTTTGCTAATATATGTATATTCTAGTCTAATCAAATGCATTTTTTTTCTCATTCATTAATTTATTTATTAAATTAAATTTGAAATACAAATGTTATATAAAACTCAAGATGATTCCCATTCTCAATTGTATCCATCTCAATCTATCTCCATACAACGATATAATGGATTTTTTGTTGATAGGTGTATATAGGTGAATGTAGGCTTCTTGACTTCTATATAGATGACCAAAAATTCATTCTCTAGCTAATATGTTTCGTTTTGACATGTCATACAGGGGTTGTGATTTATGCGGTTCAAATCATTATTAAATTAATTAAATATTTTGGCTAGATTAACCAAATGAGAGACAATGCATCATGTGATGCCAAAAATAGATAGAGATGGAGAGCTAAAGGATACAAGTTGATTTAGATGTATTTTGAGTCAACTAGGGTACATGATTAATGAGGGAAAATGTCTCGGGAACAAACAAAGGGGAAGAAATCACATAATACAATCATGTTAAAACCTATTCTTGCCTTTTAAAGAGAACCCATACCTAGTTTTCCTCTTTACCAAACAACTCCATTTATACTATATAAGACTTTCTAAGAAGTGAAACAATTCCATTGAAATGAGATGAGACAAGGATAAATCTATCCAAGTTTCACGAAATTTATTATAAAAACATGCCACGATAGGTTACATGGAACATAACGAGACTTCCTTCATCTGAGATGCCCTGGGTTGTAAAGGATAACTATTCTACCAAATTTGTAGACTAGGAAACTCGTGACAAACCACAAGAACCATGAGACCCACCACGGTATTGTCTCTCAACCTTCCCAATGAAGCAAGGTAAAGAATACATAAGATTGTTGTCGATTGCATCAATTTTTTTGATATTTTAATTTACATCCAAAACGAGGTGGCTATTTTTCTCAATAAGTGATATGACCTAATTTATTTAAGATTATGAAGAAGAAGAAAAATGTTGGAGTTGTCATCACTCAAAACCATCCCTTAAAATGGGTGGTAATTTGGAGAGAGCCTTCGGTTAGATAAAATATTATAACCAAACTTGTATGTGGGTCAACTTGAAATGATAAAAAAGTTGTATTTCCAATTCATGCATGAGCTTTTTGAACATGAAGTCAAGCACACTCTACTCAAACTAATATTTTGGGTCACCCTAGTTCCTCATGGGTAAAAGCTAATAAGAGCTTCCATCTTAGCTAAACCTAGGTGCCTCCCCAGTTTAGCCTTTTTATGTGGACTTGCATTTACAAGTACAAAATTAAATTTTCATTTTTTCGAGATTAGGTTCGAATCTTAGGAAGCTATAGCGACTACACAAGTAAATAGTGACAAAAAAATAAATACAAATTCCAATGACCCATTTCATTAGCATAAGTGGGTGCGATTTTGTGACTTTTAAATTCTTCCATCGTTAATCCAAAAAAAAGAGAAAAGTTCCCCGCATCCCGAACATGATATAAGTATTCTCGAAATGTCTATTCTAGGCCTCCACTAGACTAAGAAATCCTAAATCACTTCCATGACCCTGGTTGATCTCCCATTTCCCCTCCCCACACCATCAAAATTAATACACAACATGAAATCCGGAAAATTTAAATAAGATTTACCATCTTGAGGCTGAGGAAGGTAAGCATTGTAAAGATCGTTCATCTTACGAGATACAAACCATGTGTCCACTTGTGATAAATCTATGTCAATAAAAAGAGAAAAACCCTCTAAAAAAAATATACCATCGTTGAAAAAAAATTGAACCTTCCCTCTCTCTTGCTGAAAATAGAGTGAGGATTAATTTGATTCCCATAAAAATCTCAAATTTGCAAGAATTACGTGTAAAAAATATATGTACGGTGGTCCGATAAGGATTCTGTCGCTTAATAGTCATCTTGATATTGGTCATCTTGTGCTACCACTTATTATGGTTTGTATTCTCATCCCCTTGCTTTGTGCTACACAACCAATATAAATGATGACCAATGACGAGCATTAGTTGAATCATTATTAGCATACAAAACCAAAATTAATGATGACCAAAAAACCAACATCATATTCATACATTAACGCCAACACCACCCATTAATGAAACAAAATATAGAAAACAAAAGCGCATTGCAAACAAATTACAACTCATCACCATTACCAACACATAGATTTCACCTTTTTTCCTTGCAAGGGTTTAACATAAATTCATTCTTATTGGGAGTAGTATTAATCCATGCCTTGGAAACATGTATTGTCCATCCACATAAGAAATTAATGTTGGTGCAAATGTATGAATTCCCACTCTAACTATGTGGTCCCCCTTTTTTTCCCATGATTCTATTCATTAGGCCATGCAATCACATGGGACAAAGGGATCTCCCTCTCACATCAAAACCCTCTATAAGAGGAACAAACTTAGAATATTTGAGATAAATTTGATGTACTTAAATTTAAATATTTATTATAAATATAAATTTTAATTAAATTTGTAACTTTAATAATTTAAAAAAAATTATTTACCTCAATTATGTATTAATACTGCTTCTACTTGGTTAATATATTATCTTCTTTGGATTTAAGGAAACAAGTTAATGGTCCAAGAACTAAGACATCTGAAATGAGTGAAAGTCTACCCCTTGCTGGACCATGAGTGAGTAAGTCTATGTGGTGTAGTTTTTCCTTAAATAACAATGGCAAGTCGATCTACATTCGTTGATAACCTTGAGTGATGATTTTTCCTATTGTTGGTTTTCGATCCAAGTTATGATAGGTTTTCCCACTTTAAAAAATATGAAAAAATTATAAGTTAGTATATTTTATAAAAAAAATACTATTTTAAAGTTAAGCGAATTTGTTAATTTTTTTATTTTTTACTATATTTAATTAATTACACTAAAATTTTATTTATAGGAAATTATTCTTTCACATAAAGAGATTTTTTGCATATGGATTATCATATTGTTTTTATTCATATAATTATAAACTCAAAGCAATATGGACCATTTTTTCTCATGTTAAAAAACTAATGGGTATCATGTTATCTATCAACAATGTAAACATGTTCGAATGTGCTTCACAATGATATTATATTAAACTATAGAAGGGTAAGTTGCACATTGGAGGCTTATAATTTATGTGGAGTGTTGTCAAGAAATAAAAGAGATGATTTGGGGCTTGCATGTTGGGAAACTTGGAGATGGAAACCACAAAGTGGATCCAGCTAACAATTTTTTATACTATGGAAAAAATAAAAATAAAAAATATATATATATATATATATATATATATATATATATATATATATATATATATATATATATATATATATATATATATATATATATATATATATATATATATATATATATATAGATAGAGAGAGAGAGAGAGAGAGAGAGAGAGAGAGAGAGTAATTGGTTCAACCCTTTTTCCTGATCCATAATATCCAAGAAGGATGTGGGATTCATACCCACCAAGTTACGTGGGGTTATCAATAACATTTGCATTAGGAAATCAATATTTCGCTTCATTCATAAAAAAAATAAAGGAAATAAAAAAGGGTAATAGAAAGGTAACAACTTCCTCGAGTATCATAATTCTTAAACCTTAATAAAAAAAATTTAGATAAAAAAATTATCAACATTTATCCAATTAAAAAAACCTTCATATAAGAAAACATTAGTATATTAATAAATTTATGGAAGAATAAATTCATGTTCACTTGATTCTTTAAGAGAACAATGTCCCAATGAGTTAAGATCCAATGAAATTATTCTAATACATGATATAAAAATAGGAATCCATCATTTTTTTATAACTAACTAAACAATCCTAATCATAATCTGAATGTTAATAATGTATTGCACCTTCTACAATGATAGCACATTACATTTATTCAATTATTACAATTATGAGGGTATTAATTAATAAACATGTTGGACCAAATCCACCTTACACTTAATGACCACCAATATTATTTAGCTAATGGTCCCTTCAACCACTTATAATGCCCTTAGGGAGGACATAATCATTCCCTTTGAAACTTGTTGTCCTTCACACTATACAGTTATGATGTATAATCATAAGCCAAGCTCCCATGTACATGCATTGACTATAATGTTAGAGTCCAACAAAAGAAGGTATCATATACAAGTCCTAGCGTCGGTATTGTAGTCATATTTTTTTCCATAAACTAAATTAGTGATTCATATTAGTCATGTTTAGTTGTATTACCTATTAGCTAGTTTTTATGTTTTACCACGAGAATAAATTAGTCTTTTATTTTAGTCGTTTTTATTTAGGTCACTTACGATTTCTCATTTTTTTGTTGTATTTCACTTGGAAAAGCTACGATGAGTAATGTTTTTAGTCACATGGTCACTAATTTCTATTTTTATACTAGTGCATGCTTAACCATTTTGACAAAGGTGCCTAGCCATGGTCCAATGTCACAATTTGATAAAGATCATGGTGAATCATGGTTGACATGGCTAAAAATGGTGCAACATCACATTGCAACGTTGAACCATTTTTTAATCATGGTAAAGTATTTTCCCACATCGCATTGTGAGAAATATTGTCTCAATATGAAATTCAACCATGGTCAACGATGGTCAGTCTGTTGTCTAATGTCGCATTGTGACAAATATTGTCTCGATATAAAAATAAATCAGTGGTCAACCATGAGTTTATAATATTTATCATAGGGTTAATAATGTTTATCATAAGGTATAATATCGATGACTATGGTTTAGAATTACTTGTATTTATGATATAAACACTGTCGGAGTTTATTAATCGATTTGCGTTTATAATATAAATACATTGGTTTTATTAATCCCTTAGTTTATAATATCGGCAGTCACTTGTTTCTATGAATCCCTTGGGTTTGTAATATTAATCCCTAATATGTTTCATAATATATTAGGGTTTATAATATTATTTTTTGGGTTTAATATTAACTTTAAGTTTTGAAATATTAATCCCTTGTGTTTTTTAATATTTATCCATGATTTTTTACAATATTGGTTTTATATTTTTTAGGGTTTATAATATTTGGTATAAAATTAAAGTTTTATGTTGTGACGTTTGAATGGTGCATAAATTTGACCCATTTGCGTTGTGACAAGAATTGTGTTAAGGTGGCAATTAGTCTATTACTCCATGTCACGGTGTTACATTACATTGTAATTTATTCAATGTCACCTCTAAGAATTAAAAAAATTAGGGTTTATTTATCCCTTGGGTTTATAATATTAACCCCATGGGTTTATTAATTCCTTGGGTTTATAATATAATTTTCTTGGGATCATAATAATAATTTATTGGGTTTATAAATCCATATTGTGTTTCATATTAGGTTTATGAAACCTAATATGAAATCCCTTAGGTTGCATTATTGTATTAGAAAATGAGGGTTTAATATTAGCATTTATATTTTTTCTGTTAAATATTAGGGTCTATAATATTGAGTTTAATATTATGTTTATAGTATTAACTTTAATTTTTAGGTTTATAATATTGGTTTTATATTGTCAGAGCCTTATAATATCTAGTATAACATTAGGGATTTATGTTCGTACATTTGAATGGTGCATAAATCTATACAAAATCACATTGTGACAAAGATTTTTCCTAATGGGACAAGCAATATCACAATTATTGTTGGAACCTTACATTGCATTGAAATTTTTTCAAAGTCACATTGTGATACTATAATAGAGATTCATATTGTGACATTTGCATCGTAAAAAATTAATCCATTGTTGCATTATGGAAAATATTATATCATTATGAGAATCAACCATGGTCAACCATGGTCAACAATGGTCCAATTGTGTATCATTGAAAATATTGTCTCGATGTGAAAATAAATCATGGTCAAACATGGTCCAACATCGCATTGTGAAAAACATTATTTAAATATGTAATCAAACCATGGTCAACCATGCTTATTTTAGCGTCTAGTATATTTATGTTAGTGTTTATATGCCTTGGGTTTATAATATTAATCCCTTGGATTTAATATTATTCCCTTGGGTTTATAATCCCTTGAGTTTTAGTATTAATCCCTTGGGTTTATTAGTTGAAGGAGTTCATATTCAAAGGGTTAATATTATTCATACGGTTTATAATATTAATCCTAGGGTTTAATATAAATCCCTTGGGTTTAAAATCGTGGTCAACAATGGTCAACCATAGTACAATGTTGCATTATGAAAAATGATTGTCTCAATATGAAAGTAAAACTGGTAAACCATTCCATTGTCAACATTATTAACCATGGTCAATCTTGGTCAACCATGGTCCAATGTCACACTTGTGACAAAGATTGTCCGAATACGAAAATCAATAGAGGTCAACCATGCTCGATTATGGTCTAACATTGCATTCTAAAAAAATATTGTCTTAATATGAAAATCAACGAGGTACACCATGCTTAACCATGCTTATTTTAGGGTATATAATATTTATCTTGCAGGTTTATATACTTTGGGTTTATAATATTAGTCCCTAGGGTTTATAATCCATTAGGTTTTTAGTATTAATCCCTTGGATTTATTATTAACTTGGGTTTAAAATAGGAATCCCGGGTTCATTAATCTAAGTGTTAATACTAATAGGGTATAAAATTATTGATAAGGTTTATAATATTAATCCTTGGGTTCAAAATATATCCCTTAGGTTTCTAATCATGGTCAACCATGGTCTAAGATCACATTGTGATAAAGATTGTCTAGATATAAAAATCAACAATGGTCAACCATCGTCAATCATCATCTACCATGGCCAATCATGGTTAACCATTTTCCAACCTCGCATTGAGACAAATATTGTCTTAAATATGAAAATTAATCACGTGCAATTATTGTGAAAAAGGTGGTAAGTGATGGTCCAATGTCACATTGTCACAAAGATTATTGTCAATCATGGTTGACCATAATTAACAATGGTCCAACATCACATTATGACCTTGCACCATTGTTCAATAATTTTCAATCATATTCAACCATGGTAAAATTTCACCTTGTGGGAAATATTGTCTCAATATGAAAAACAACCATGGTCAACCATGGTCCGAGTGTCACATTGTGAAAAAGATTGGCTCAATATGAAAATAAATCATGGTCAACCATGGGTTTATAATATTTATGGTAGGGTTTATAATATATATCATAGGGGTTCATAATATTTATCGCAGGGGTTTATAATATTTATCATAAGGTTTATATATCTTGGTTTATAATATTTATTTTAGGGTTTAATATTGATCACTAAGGTTTATAATTCCTTGGATTTATGATATAAATCCCTTGGGTTTATTAATAATTTAGATTAATAATACAAAATCCATTGGGTTTATTAATCCCTTGGTTTAGAATATTAATAGTTGGTTGGATATATTAATTCGTTGAGTTTATGATATTAATCCCTTTGGTGTATAATATTTGGTATAACATTAAGGTTTTATATTGTGACGTTTAAATGGTGCGTGAATCTATCTTGCATCATATTATGAAAAACATTATCTCAATGGGACAAGTAATACGAAAATACTTGTTAGAAGCTTACATGAAATTGCTATTTTTTTCAAAATTATATTGCGACACTACGATAGGGCTTCATAGTGTGACATTTACATGGTACAAAAAAACAATCTAACATCACATTGTGAAAAACATTGTCTCAAGATGACGGATCAATTGTTTCTCGATATCACAATTTTACATTAAATTACAATCTATTCAATGTTGCCTCTCAAGATTAGAAAAATTAGGGTGTATTTATCCCTTGGGTTTATAATATTAGTCCAATGGGTTACACATTCCATGGGTTTATAACATAAAAACCTTGGGTTCATAATATTAATCTCTTAGCTTTATAAATCCCTATTGTATTAGCTGTTAGGTTATGAAACCCAATTTGAAATCCCTTAGGCTTCATTACCTCAATAGAAAGTTAGGGTTTAATATGTTGGATCAAATATTAGGGTTTATGATATTGAGTTTAATATTATGGTTATAATATTGGGTTTAAGTTTAGGGTTTAGAATATTCATCCCCTCTTTTTATTAGTTCCTTGGGTTTATAATATAAATTCTTTGGGTTTATAATATTAATCCCTTGGGTTTTTGAATTCCTTCGAGTTTTTAATATGAATAATACCTTAGGTTTATCACTCCCTTCAATTTACTAATCCCTTGGGTTAAAAATATAAATCTATAAGTTTTATTAATCCCTTCGATTTATAATATTAATAATTCATTATTTTCATTAATCCTTGAGTTTTAATCTCTTCGTTTTATAATATTAATCCCTTGTGTTTTTAATCCTTAGGGTTTATAATATGAATCCCTTGTATTTATTGATCATTACTCTTAATAATCCCAAGGGATAATATTAATCTCAAGGGTTTGTAATGTTAGTCCCTAGGGTTTATTTCTTCCTTGAGTTTTTAATATTGATAATATAATGGACTTACTAATCCCTTAGGTTCATAATATTGATACTCTTATTTTATTAATGGATATTAATAAATGTGGGTTTGAGAGACCCTTCCAATTCTCCATATATTTTGAATATTAAACCCTTACATTTTTAATAGTAATTCATTGGGTTTAAAATATTAATCACATAGGATTTTAATCCCTTGGGTTTATTAATCCTTTTTATTTATAATATTAATAACTTTGGTTTATTATTATTATTATTGTTAGATATCATTTTTTGAGATTCAATTCCGTTAAGTAAGTAAGTCATCTATGACCATTTCCATGAGAGGTAGTCATAAATCATTAATTTCTTTTGATTTTTGAATATAGTAGTTAGAACTCATTTCTTCGAGTGATGCTCATAGGGGTGAAGAAGTGGGATTGAAAATAGTGAAATAAATCACATAACGTCAATCACTCACTTAGGAACTTGCACTTGGTAAACAACACATATCCTGCGGCTCAAGTGTGCTTAACTATGGATTTTTCCACGCAATCAATCCCACTTAGCTTGCTACCCCATTTGCAAAACCTTAGCAAGTATTGTGCCTCACAAAACATTCAAGTAGAGCTCCCTTCACTCTTTTTATTTAAGTATTGAGGGGTTTTCGTAGTGCATTATGTTAGATATCATTTTTAGAGATTCGGTTGTGTTAAGTAAGTCATTAATCTATGACCATTTCCATGAGAGGTAGTCATAATTGATTAATTTCTCGTGATTTTTTAATAGTCCACTTAGCACTCATTGCATTAGGTGATGCTCTACTGGGGGTGAAGTGGGACTGAAAGTAGTGAAATAAATCAAATAGCGTCAATCATCACATCCTAGGTGTGCACTCGATAACGAGGACTTCTGGGGAGGTCACCCATCCCATATCGCCTATGGCTCAAGCGCGCTAAACTATAGAGTTTTCCCCCACGATCAAACACACTTAGATTGATACCCCATTTTCAAAACCTTAGCAAGTATCAGATGGCCTCATGAACCATTGAAGTAGAGCTCCCTTCACTCTTTGTATTTAAGTATTGAGGGTTTTTTCGTGGTGCATTATGTTAGATATAATTTTTCGGGATTTAATCGCATTAAGTAAGTCATTCAAGTATGACCATTTCCATGAGAGGTAGTCGTAACTAACTAATTTCCCATGGTTTACGAATATTCCACTTAGCACTCATTCCATTGGGTGATGCTCATAGGGGTGAATAAGTGGGATTGCAACTAGTGAAATAAATCACATAGCATTATTCATCACTTTCGGGGCTTGAACTCGGTAACTAGGACTTCTCGGGAGGTCACGTATCCCATATTGCGTCTCAGCTCAAGTGTGCTTAAATATGGAGTTTTCCTCACAATCAAGCCCAAATAGCTTGCTACCCCATTTGCAAAACCTTAGCAAGTATTATGCCTCATGAACCATTAAAGTAGAGATCCCTTCACTCTTTGTATTTAAGTATTGAGGGGTTTTCGAGTGCATTATTTAGATATCATTTTTTGGGATTCAATCTGCGTGAAGTAAGTCATTCATCTATGACCATTTCCATGAAAGGTAGTCGTAACTCACTAATTTCTCATGATTCTTGAATAGTTCACTTAGCATTCTTTTTCATCGGTGATGCTCACGGGGGGTGAAGAAGTGGGATTGAAACTAGTGAAATAAATCCCTCGCGTCAATTACTATTAATTAGTATTATTATTAATTATTACTAATAATAATAATAATAATAATAATAATAACAACAACAATGTGGATTTAATAGACCCTTCCAATTCTCCTTTTCTTCTAATATTATCTGTTGGGTTTAAAAATTCCTAGAGTTTGTAATATTAATCTATCGGTTTATTAATAATGTAAATTATTATTACGAATTAATTAATATTATTATTTTTAATTAATATGAATATTATTATTTAATTAATATTAATATTACTATTTTTTTATTATAATTATTAGTTAAATTATTATTATTATTATTATTATTATTATTCATTAATTTATGGCATAGTCTAACTTACTGAGACAAAATGACTTTTTTTGATGACATTTTTTCTGTTAATTTGACCAAAATCTCACAAATATTTTTTTAAAAAATGAGTTTGAGTTGTTCAACCTTTCGAATTCAAACGCACCATGGGGTTTTTTAGGGTGATGAGTTCACTTATGAATTAAAAAAATGCATTTTAAATAACAAAAAAATGACAATTTTTTTTCTTGAGATTATTTTGCTCAATTCTAGTAAAAAAGTCTATTTCGTTTATAAGTGAGACTACACCTTAATTTATTATTAATAAATAAATAATTATTATTTGATTAATAATTAATTAAATAACTAATAATGATTAATTAATTGATAATAATTAATTATTAATATATTAATATATTAATTACTAATTAATTAATCAAGAATAATATTTAATTACTTAATCAATAATAATAATTAATTATAATTATTAATAACTATAATAAAATAATTATATTTTATAATACTATTACTACTATTATGTATTTATCTATATTAATAATAATGTTAATATTAAATAGATAATATTAAAATTTATAAATTTATTTCAACCATATTAATTAATATAATTGTGCTAATGAAAAAAGAATGAAACTTCATATCAAACCCATACCATGCCAAACATTTATATAATATTTTACCTCTAACAAGTCAGTCTACCATTTTCTTATAAGTTTGAACATGTTTAATCGATAAATACAGTATTATGACTTGGAGTTTTGGCGTTCCCTGGCAGAGCATATTATTTTGGATCTATTCTCATTAGCACATGTTATGGTGGAAGTGTTTAATCGATAAATACTACGCTTATGACTTGGAGTATTGGACTTTCCCATCGCACACCACATTATTTTTTTTGGATTTAATCTCATTCGCACATGTGATGCTAGAATGTTGTAGTACTTATTTTTTCGTCGCAATCCATCTAAGTGTAACGATGTCGTTTTTAGAAAACCCAGTAGGATAGGATTTGTGTTATGTCTGACGTGCATTCAATTGTCATTTGGCGTTCAATCTTAACAACCAAATTGAAGAATTCACAATGTTGACATGGGAATTTTATCCATGGCAATGTTAACTAGATCATGGTATTGTCTCCATGATCTAGTTGCTCATGACTTTTATCTCTATTATAAAGCCTGTAACGAAAGTAAAATGAAATACCTTTGCATAGATGTCAAACCCTCATTATTTCCTTGTTGCATAAATATCCAGTGCAACAATGTCGTCACTGAAATGTCTTTTTTTTTAAAGATTTTAATTACAATTGTTTGGATTTGATATAAAAAACATTATAGTCGAACTATATATGGGAGAGTTAAGAGTAGACTGAAGCGATCATATGTGTGACACAGTTTTTCTGGTTGGGATATTTATCTTTATTTTATGGATATTTTTTTTTGCATATATAATGATGAAATACATTTAAATATAAAAAAAATATAATTTATATATATTTAATATTTTTAATTAATTTTTATAATGAATTTTTAATATATATTAATATGTGAAATTTAAAAGTATGTATAATAAAAAAATTTCAATATGGATTATTAATAAAATATTTAATATTGTAATATTTAAAAAAATGTATATATTTCATAAAAATCTATTGAAATGTTAAATTTTTATAGTGAAAATACAATTTAAATAATTAAAAATTGCACATTGAGATAATCACTACAGATTTATTGGGACTTATCAAAAAGATAATAATTTTTCGAATTTTACATTTTAAAAGAAATTTACACCTAAAAAATATTTGATTGCTCCCTACTAATGTTAGATCCATATATAATACAATATATAATACAAATGTATAAATATTTTGCTATAATTTATAGTTGCACTTAGCTATTGCAATTTCAAAAAATGAAATGTAAAGTGGAATGAATATAAGTAACAAAAATTATCAAAATTAAAAATTAAAAAACTAGAGAAATTGTACATTTTTCTTTGAATCTCAAATGGTATAAGGTAGATAGAATCCATTAAAAAAGGTAAATTACTAATGATACAAATTGAATTCGGGTAATATAACAACTATTTCTCTAAACTATTTAAAATAAACTTCTTCAAATACTCTAAAGCAAAATGAAACATCGGTTTCTAAGAATGTTTGTGAAGAGAACCTAATTTAAAAACTTATAAAGTTGAAATTGTCTTAACCCACTTAATTTTCGATGGCGTAACTCGAATTATCAATCTATTTTATGCTTTGTCGAGGCTGAAACCCTTAAGAAGGTTATTATGTATTAATACAAAGAACCCTTCGTCTTTTGAATGCGATTGTCACAGGGACTATAGAACGACAAAAATATAACATACGACAAACCCACAGAAAAACTGTAAGGGTAACAACAAGCACGCTGTTTTTAGCCAAGGAATGGACAATTTTTTTTTGTTGGAGATTAACACAGCAAAAAACCATTAAACAATTAACACACAGCAGAAAACCATTAGCAGAAGACACACAGGTTTAACGTGGTTCACCCAAACCTCCTGGGCTACGTCCACACAACAGGGCATTGGCAATCTTATTAATTCAAACAGGAGATTACAAACTCTCACACCCACACTCCATTACAAACAATCCGTATGGATACCTGTTATATAGCAAAGAGAATCAAACTTCCTCATAAATCCTCTCACATCAAATTTAGGATACATTAACTCCCTCCCAACAAACTGGAGTTAATCTAGGAACTAATTCCTAATTTTTGTCACCTACTGAGATTTTTCCTATTTTATTTAAAAACAGAAAATCTCAACAATCTCCACCTTGACAACAATTAGCCTGATGCCCTGTTCTTTATTATTTTATCTTTTCTGCAAGCCAAGAGAAGCCAAACACCAACGCAGCTTCTCCAACAAAACTGGTTTCGTGAACATGTCTGCACAGTTTTCCTTTGTATGCACCTTTTCAAGAGAGACTCCCCTTTCAGTGATAACCTGTCTTACAAAATGGTACTTAATTGGAATATGCTTTGATTTACTATGATACGCCGGATTCTTAGCCAAATGTATTGCACTTTAACTATCACAAAGTAACCTGATGTTGTCCTGTAACCTACCAAACTCACCAAGCAAACCTTTCAACCAAACCACCTCTTTGCAAGCATGCGAAGCAGCAACGTATTCTGCTTCAGTAGTGGATAAAGCAACAATGTTTTGTAGCTTCGACATCCAGCTAATAGCTCCACCTGCAAGAGTAAAGACATACCCTGAAGTTGACCTTCTCTTATCCAAATCACCTGCAAAATCAGAATCAACATATCCACAAACATATTCACTGCTTTTATTGTAAGTGATACAATAACTACTTGTGCCTCTCAAGTACCGAAGCACCCATTTCACTGCTGACCAATGTTCTTTACCCGGATTTGCCATGTACCTGCTGACAACCCCAATTGCATGTGAAATATCTGGTCGAGTACAAACCATCGCATACATCAAACATCCTACTACATTGGCATATGGAATTCGAGACATATAATCCTTTTCTTCATCTGTATTAGGACATAAACCCGAAGAAATCTTGAAATGGGAAGCGAAAGGGACTGACACAGACTTCACATTATTCATACCAAACCTCAAAAGTATCTTCTCAACATACTTCTGTTGTGATAGCCACAGCTTACCATTGCTCCTATCTCTGAAAATCTCCATGCCCAAAATCTGTCTTGCTGCTCCTAGATCTTTCATATCAAATGTCCTTGCCATCTGAGTCTTCAACCTGTTGATTTCTTCAATGATTTTTCTTGCTAAAAGCATATCGTCAACATACAACACTAAGATAATGAACATGCCATTACTTAACTGCTTAAAGTAAACACAATGATCATATTCACTTCTTATATATTTTCGACTCAACATGAAAGAATCAAATTTCTTGTACCACTGTCGAGGCGACTGCTTCAGACCATACAATGACTTCTTGAGCCTGCAGACAAATTTCTTATTGCGATGCTGAACAAACCCTTCCGGTTGTTCCATATAAATTTCCTCATCTAGATCTCCATGTAGAAAAGCAATCTTAACATCTAGTTGCTGTAACTCTAAATCAAACAAAGCAACTAAAGCTAACACAATTCTAATTGAAACAATTTTAACCACTGGTGAAAAAATCTCATGAAAGTCAATACCGGCTTTCTGAGAAAACCCTTTTGCAACCAGCCTTGCTTTGTACCTGTCCTCCGTATCATTCACACCTCGTTTCAGCTTGAAAACCCATTTACACCCCACAGTTTTCTTGTCTTTCGGAAACTCAACCAGATCCCATGTGCCGTTCTTACTCAAGGCCATCATTTCGTCCTTCATGGCTGCTTTCCACTTGTCACTATTTGAACCTTCTATTGCTTCCTGATAGCACAGAGGTTAATTGTCATTAGCAGTAAATGCAACTGAAGTAACATAATCATCATACCTTCTCGGTGGCCGTTTGACTCTTGTCGACCTCCTTAAGGATGTTTCTGGTTGACTACCATCTATAGGAACTTCTTGCCGATCAGTATCTGAGACCTGTTCATGACCTAAACCTGAACCCTGTTCATGTTCTGATTCTGAAACCTGTTCATGACTAGTATCTGAACTATGGTCATCATGACTATCATTAGAAGTGCTGTCAAACTGAATGTGTTGAAAATCAAATACATCATCCTGTTTCAATTTACTATCTACATCTAACTGTACAAGAGAGGATTCATCAAACTTTACATCTCTGTTGATGATGATTTTGCGGGTAGTAGGATCCCACAATCTGTATCCCTTTGTTCCAACACCATACCCAACAAAGATATACCTTTTAGACTTTGGATCTAACTTAGTTCGCTGATGTTTAGGCACTAGAGCATATGCATCACAACCAAACACTCTGAGTTTAGAATAGTCACAAGGGTGTCCTTTCCATACCTCTTGCGGAATATTGCAGTCTATCGCCGTCGAAGGAGATCGGTTTATCACATAACAAGCTGTTGCCACCGCTTCCGTCCACAACTCCTTTTGCAACCCGGCGTTACTCAGCATACTCCTTGCTCTCTCTAGAAGAGTCCTGTTCATGCGTTCAGCAACTCCATTTTGCTGAGGAGTATAAACCGTGGTCTTATGTCTCTCGATCCTTGCATCCTTGCAATAGCTGTCAAACTCCTTGGAAGTAAACTCACCACCATTGTCAGTTCTTAAACATTTTATTGTTCTACCAGTGCTGTTTTCTACCAATGCTCTAAACTGCTTGAAAACTGAAAAAACATCAGACTTTCTTTTCAACATGTAGACCCACACCTTCCTAGAAAATTCATCAATAAATGACACAAAATATGACGAGCCACCATATGACGCTGTAGGGGCTGGACCCCAAACATCTGAATGAATATAATCAAGTATCCCTTTACTAGTATGTTTGCCTATTTTAAATTTTTGTTTACTTTGTTTTCCAAACAAGCAATGCTTACAGAAATCTAACTTTCCAGACCTTAGATTAGGAAGTAACTTTCGATCAGCCAAAATTTTCAACCCTCTTTCGCTCATATGGCCCAACCTTTGATGCCATAGGCGAATGGAACTATTGTCATGTTCAGACACCGTAGACACATGAACTGACCCTGTTCTTCCTTCTAACTGAAACAGATTTCCTACTTTCTTAGCTTTCATTACTAGTAAGATACCTTTATAGATTTTCATAACTCCACCTTGAATTACAGTTTTATATCCATTCGTATCCAATACTCCTAAAGAAATTAGATTTTTCCTTAAGTCTGGAACATGTCTCACATCTGTTAATATTCTAGTTGTGCCATCAAACATTTGCAGTTGTATACTTCCTATCCCAACAATATTAGATGTGACATCATTACCCATGTACACGACTCCATCATTAACGGATCTATACGTCTTAAACCATTCTCTATGAATACACATGTGGTTTGATGCACCGGAATCTAACAACCAATGTTGATCATGATTTGACATATTAACAGACAATACTTCGTCGCTCATACCTGAACCAGATGCCGAACCTGTATCTGTCGCATTTGCTTCCTTCTTCTCTGTCGAAGAATCTGCTTTAGAAGTTTGCTGCTGTCGCTTCCAGCAGTCCTTCTTCAGGTGTCCAGTTTTCCCACAATGCCAGCACTTCACCTTTGTCTTCTTTCCTTTAGACTTTGAACGAGAGTTGCTATGCTTACCCCCGGAGTGTCTCTCTCTCGAGCGACCTCTGGCCATCATTACCTCAGGTATATTTCCCATACGCACCAGCAGTGGATATGCGCTCCACGCAGCAATGCACCTCCACGCAGGTGTACAGGCACCGTACCAACGCACAGGCACCGCCAGCACCTTCACGCATTCATACGTAGGTATACAGTTTCTCGTGGCATCAATCAACCATCAGTCAACAGTCTCCACGTCCGGATGAAGAAACCGCGTAGCAAACCACCATGTGTTAGAGCAAACGGTGTATACCTCCACCAGCAAGCTCAACAATCTCTACGCACCGGCAATTCTCCTTTTGCTGCACCACTGGTCGGCCAGCAGCACCGTCAGCTCCGCAAAGGTTTCAACGCAGGTCTGTATGGATATCACATACGCAGCAATGTATATCACATAACCTCACGCAGCGCCAATGCAAAACAAACCACGCTTCCGCACCTTCGGAACTCCACGCAGGTTTACTCAGCTTCAACGCAGCACCAAGCAACTTCGCCGTCCACGCAGGTTTACTCAGCTTCAACGCAGCACCAAGCAACTTCACCGTCCACGCAGGTTTATTCAGCTTCAACGCAGCACCAAGCAACGTCACCGCTGCGCCACGCCTCCAACGAGCTCTGATACAATTTGTTGGAGATTAACACAGCAAAAAACCATTAAACAATTAACACACAGCAGAAAACCATTAGCAGAAGACACACAGGTTTAACGTGGTTCACCCAAACCTCCTAGGCTACGTCCACACAACAAGGCATTGGCAATCTTATTAATTCAAACTGGAGATTACAAACTCTCACACCCACACTCCATTACAAACAATCCGTATGGATACCTGTTATATAGCAAAGAGAATCAAACTGCCTCATAAATCCTCTCACATCAAATTTAGGATGCATTAACTCCCTCCCAACAAACTGGAGTTAATCTAGGAACTAATTCCTAATTTTTGTCACCTACTGAGATTTTTCCTATTTTATTTAAAAACAGAAAATCTCAACATTTTTAAAATCTATAAGACATGAAGATGAGCCTATTAGATGCATAGTGTATTGAATCACGTAACCACAATGTTGCTGGATATGAGCTCTCAGTTTTTGTCCTTCTATGTATGCTTTTGCTAATATAATTATTATATTCTAGTGTAATCAACTATATTGTTTTCTTATTTCTTTATTAAATTTAAATTAAATTTAAAAAGGTATACAAAACTCAAGATAAGTCTCATTCTCTTCCGTGCCCGTCTCCTCCATCTCCGTACTATGATGTAATGGATTTCATATATATGAAAAATAATGAAGACTCGTGTCCCATCCATGCCAAACATTTATATAATGTTTTCATCTAACAAGTCAGTCTAGCATGTTCTTATCAAGTCTGTACAGCGACCTGGAGAATTGGACGTTCCCATGGCACAACACATTATTTTGGACCTATTCCCATTCGCACACGTTATGCTAGAATATTGTAGCACGTATTTTCTCATTGAAATCAATCAAGGTTGTATTAATTTGGCCTTTTAAAAAAACCCAGCAGGATAGTATTTGACTTATGTCCTCCGCCATACATTCATATTCTTATTAGTCCCTGCCGCCTGCGGCATGGCAGGGACTATAGTAATCGAAAAGATGTGTGTAGCATTAGTTCCTATCCAAGATACCCTAACTTTATAGGCGTTCAATTTTTGTTAACCAATAAAATTCATTGAATAATTTCAGAAACCAATCATCTTATTTTTCATCTTATTTGGCCTCTTCCCGAGGCGGGAATGCCAAAAGCATATGATATAGTTTCAAAAGCATATGTGATATAGTTTCAGTAGTTTGCTGCTGGAAACAACTTGAAACTAATGTTAGCATTAGTTCCCCAACATTAAATGTTGTATACAATTAATCCATGCACCTTCGTCTTGCTGCTTATGGCATTAGTGATATCTGCAGGGGTTAGTGATATCTGCATGTTGGACCACCCGTGGCACTTCAGTGTAGTGATCTCTACATGCATACACTGATCTCTGCATGTTGACCACATGTCGACCACCAATCACTGGTAAATCTTCTATCATATCATATGCAGGGACTAACACTGAATCAATGAATCACATGCTTGAGGCTAACAAAGAACCTATGGTTGCGGTGACATGAAGGGCAGCAACAACAAAACAACAGATGCTGGTTCGGTTGATCAAACTGGTAAGCTCTTCCAATTCGATATGTAATCCAGATTCTAGTTAGATTTCTGTAAGTGCATACCGCATAGCATTACAAGCATTACAATATCCAATCCATGAGCTAGCTTTCCACAGATAATAAAATGAACCAGAACATTTCTAGGCTACGAATAGAACGACTACCATTTCCTGTGATTTCTTAAGGTGTTCCTCTTGTTCTTTTTTAATCTTTTCCATATAAATCTCTACTTGTTCGTTCGAATATCGACCAGAGTGGACATCCATGTGCTCACTTGACCATTCCTGCAGAAATAAACCAGAATTAGCAAAGAGATTTCTAAGTATTCATTTCCAGTACTATATTTGAATTCCGATAAGTGCACACATGGCTGAGCTTCGCGGAAAGAGGGTTCTGATCAGGGCAGACTGTATTTTTCCAGAGTATGGAGGTGCAACAGAATTGGCTATGAGAAGGGAGAACGACAACAAATTTTCATTGGCGGAGAATCATGAAATTGGTCAGGGTAAACTGTATGCTCTGGACAATGGGCTCTTGATATGGGCAATGGGCTCTTCCCTTGAGCTTTTCTTTCTTATCTTGAGTACAGTTTAAGAAATATGGCTGGAATTTCTATATGCAAATCAATGAATGATATGCAGAACTATGAATGGAGAGATTTTAATTATCACTGGTAAGAACAAGAGGTGAATGGTAGCTATTATATGTTGAAACAAAAGATCACTTTATGACAAAGAAAGCAACCGAGATTCAGCGGATTTGCAGATTTTTTGTATTCGATTCTAAACTTCGTTAACAAATGACAGATCACTTTATGAAAACAAAAGCAACCAAGATTCAGGAGATTTGTAGATTTGCTGTATTCGATTCTAAACTTCGTTAACAAATGACAGAACTAATCGTTGCCAAGTTTAACAATTAAGAGTTGCATCTTACTATTCACTCCCTCTTTTACGGGAGAAGCTTGTGCGATTCGACCCCTTGGGAAGGATGGACTTATCACATTTCCCATTCCGTGCGATTCCTGGATGCCAGGAGGAAAAGTAATGTTGTAAATATCGTTTCACAGAATTCACCAAGGATCCAAAAAGAAATTTTATCAGAAATATCAGAAGTTATCCAAAACTATTGGTAAGAATAAACTTGGACCTGAAAAACTCAGAAAATATCAAACAAATTGGCAACCATAATAAATCAGGAGAATACAGAAATATTGGGAGAAACCATAGATACTTGCAACAATGCCCAAATGCCAAATTTTCCAACGAGACTTCCAGGAATAACTCCTGAAACCCAAGTACCATCAGAAGTAATTAAATCCACTCTCCACAAAAGACAGGGGAAGCCAGAAGTTGTCAAATAATATTTAAACATGGAACAGCCCCTAGTTATGTCAACAGTCACACTGTAAGAAATTCAAGGAGGCTTGCCCTAACAGGTGTTGTGATTTTTCTGTTTATTCTGTTAGTTAGCTTTGTTACTCTTCTATTCGGCTCTTGTTAATAAGTCCTTTTTCTACCGAAAAAAGAAACTTATGTGAGACAACATTGACGTTAATTTTAGCTGCAATCTTGTCAGGCCCTTTCAATTGTTATGGTAAAGCCATTGCTGAAAATCATAGCATATCGCATTAGCAAATTAAACGTAGTTTAATGAGAATCCAACCACATCATTGTTTGGAACTAAAGTAATGAGAAAAAGTCCAGAACTAAACTGTCATTAATTGATTATAATGATGTTAAACCTCAAACCCTGAGTGAGCCTTCACCTACTCATACCTTATTTATTTTATCCTTTCCCAGATCTGCATCTTCAAGTGCCTTTTGCCCACTAACCAGGCAATATCTAATACAATCATCCAGACGACGGTCATTCTTTGGATCAATATAATCCTCTGATGAGAATCCCCGAATCTGTCCACCAAATCTTGTGGGAAACTTTGAAGCATAAAAGCAATCTATAGCGGCAATCCCACTCTGAACTTCCAGGAATTTTTCAAAATGTGTCAACATTATTTCCGAAAACAGAAACTAGCCCCATGCCTGTAATAACCACTCTCTTTTTAGGATTTTTTTCTCTTTTAAGGGCATTGACTGAAGGAAGTAGCATGGCTCGGATGCCAGTCTTGGGACCTGTTTGAACAACAACCACAGCCAACTGTTATTAAAGAACAATGGTCAAAATCATCTGCAACCTATGAAGCTATTTACTGGTAGTGGTCATATACCATTGTCAATGAGCAAAAAATATCCATCTGAAATTTGAATAAATATATAAATATCTTTAAGAAAATGAAAATCATAAGTTAAACCAAATCTGGTATTTATAGTATACCAGGAGAAACAATTAATAGAAAATATTGAAATCTGCCAAAAATCTGCAGTTGATTAACAGGGTTGCCATTTTTACATTCATTTTCACAGCCAAATAATATAACTGATTTGACAGACTAATGTTGTCCAACCTCTTGTTGACTAACTACTTGGTGTCTCAAAGACAACAAACACTATTTTATCCCTAGCTACAGACCTCATCTATGGATAATGAAATCAGAATAGAAGAAATTTTGGAGGTTTGAAGGACATTTCCCAGCATGTGCTTGCATTGACACTTGCTAAAGCCTAAGACTTGGCCAAAGAGAGAAACCATATCATCAGAAATCACTTAGAAATTAAAACCACGGTTTCACACACTAAGGTACATCCTGCATGGCAGTGGGCCTTATGAACTTGCATGAGCAAGGAATGTGACTATGTTTATTGAAGCTATGGATAACAATAAGGCTGCCCAAAACCACTCAACCAAGGTCTTTGGGCAATGAAGAATGCAAGGGAGCTCTTTCGACTCTTAAGATATATTCTAAACTCTTATTACAAACTACCCACGGGTTTAGAGGATAACAATATATGGAATCTGATGTCATTAGAAGACATTTGCCAAACTAATTGATTTTGACATCCACCTTAACCTATAATGTAGAGATCTATAGATATATGCCCACAATTTATGACTTGATTTGCAGGGAGGTAATCAGACCATCAAATTCCAGGATCAAATTAACATAGCAAATCTATCTCCCTGTGAATTTGAGAACTCGTTTCAGGGAACTGACTTCATGTGCCTATAATGCAGAGCAAAAGCAATGTTTATCAACAAATAACAACCTGATTGCAAAAACCGAGATGGTGGTTTCACTTAAAAGGTATACCCTGTCCCCATAGGACCATAGGTGTACAGCATGCAACCACTTCCTCCAAAAAAGTTGAGATTAGAGCACCCATTTACTGTAAATTCAAAAGCACAAGCACAAGATCCTCCACAAGTGTCAAATCAGCCGGCAAAATTTCAGAGTTTTCCTCATCAAGCACATCCTTAGCATCCTTCTTCACTTGGAAGAGCATTACACACTTTTATAGCAGCGCAGCAGGGGGCATTCGTAAACTTTCACATGGTGGAAGTTTATGCGAATTATTGGCGTGCAGGACGGGGCATCGACAACGTTCACTGAAAGTTCTTTCATGGCTGAAGCAGATAAATGGCTCATGTCCCCCTCCTGAATCCACTGCAAAACGCGGGCTCCTCTGGCAATATATTCCTCCTCTCTACGCACGAGCATCTCTACACACGAGCAACTCCAACCGAGCTGCATCCTCCTGAAGAACAGTGTTATGCAGATCCTCCTCCAGGAAGATACGAATCTCCTCCAGCTTCCTTCTAGCCTCGCGAAGCTCCCCTTCTGTAAAATTGATATCATCTTGACCGATCATAATTCAGCACCCAGTGAAAAGTGTAACGTTCCCATCTGATGCATCTGATAACTAATGGAGCAGTCAAAAGACACGTTGAAATGCATGCAAGAGCACTCAACCGACACACGTTGAAATGCATTAAACATATTTTATGAATAAGTGGCCACTGTTTTAAATTAAAACTATTAAATGGCTTAATTTGTTATCCACTTTGGCACTTTGGGGTGTTATACACAGCATTTGGTCTTGATAATTATGGGGAGTTATATACAATAATGTCCTCTTCATTTGACAATTTCAATTTTATTATGGCACTATAGTTTACATGGATTCAATTTCGTTAGGGTGGTCTGGTTTATGTATCTGCATTTTATTAAATGACATTGTTAAACTGATCATGCACATATCTTATTGTCCGCCCCGCATAACTTAGTGTATAATGAAATTTGCGAGATCTTTAAAAGCCAACCGTATGTTATGAAATCGAAGAGAAACGCTGCGACGGAGTGGCACTTCTTCGGCAGGGACTTGTTGCTGAGCAACTATCCTTGTTTTTATCATGAAGATCGTTATATCATGAAATGAAATAGCGTGTCAACATGGAGAGAATTATTATTATTGGAGAGCCTTATCATTATAACATATTTTAATTCATTGATTGTAACACGTTGGACCATGGCTTATTTTGGCACTGTTTTTTTTTCATAGTTTATGTTGGATTGAATTGTGTTGGCTTATAAACTGTGTTGGACAATGGCTATAATAGTGATGATAAAGATCTCGCTATATGACCAATATGGTTATTTGGTTGATATAGTCATTATATAATATGGTCAAACGTAAAAAGAATTATTTGGGGTTATTGTAGCATCTTGGTTGCATAAAAATGAAGTCGTCGTTGGTAATAAAATCTGTGTATTATGGAGTGAGTCGTGTAACATAAGTGATATATATATATATATATATATATATATATATATGTTATGGTTTATGCCCTAATTTCAAAGTTTAAAATCCCTCGTGGCTTTTCTCCATTGATGATGGAACACCCATTGCATTTGAAGGTGTTTTGAAATGCTAGCCCTGATTATTTGCATAGTGTCAAAGCATGGATTTTGTAGATTATCTCCAAGAGAAAAATTAAAGAAGGAATTGATTGTTGAAATTAACCCTAACTGCAATCTGAGCAGAGGACAGAAATTCAATTTTTTATTTGATCTCAAAGGACACTGCACCAGCAAAAATTTCTAGTTTTGTTTGGCACGCAATCGTGTATTCAATCTCTGGTTTAATCTCCATGCAAAGTCATTTTTTGTTCAAAGGCTGTAGCCCTTTTTCTATTGTCAAAGCCATGGTTTAAACCACGCAACCCCGCGCTCTTAACTCCCGCATCTACTGCCATTAAACGCTCTACCAACTATCATAACACCTACGCATTTGTTTTGAATTTAAAACACCCCACGTCAGTTCTATGGAGCCCACATTCCCACGTCATAACCTCTACAACCAATCACGCACCGATCGCATAATTTTGAGGCCTCATCACCACTCCTCCAAACCACGCGATGAGCCGTCCCCACCACCTTTACACGTCAACCTGCGTCGACCAATGGGAGGCATATCGCACATTTTTGTGCATACGTCACCAGAGCTCGAAAACCGCACGATAAGTGTTGGCCCACCTCCGCCAACGCATCCACCTTCCAGCCAATGGCGGCGTTTCACATCGTTTTGATGCCCAGTCGGACAGCAGGCTTATCAATGCGATAAAGCCCGTTGCATGGTTTAATACAATGTTTTGAATTGTGTTTGAAATCCGTGAAATGTCATAAGGTTTTAACCTTTAGCTTAATGTTTTAATTTTTGTTTAATGCTCACAATATGTTTTAAGTTTTAAACTTAGGGAAAAACGATTTTATAATATATATTGTAAACATGAAATGTTTACAATATATATATACAAGTTATGTAATGTAGTGTATGGAGTACAATAGGCCGAGACTGTGACTGTGTGTATCTCGAGAGCATCAGCAGAAGACTGTGTGCGAAAGAGAAAAGGCAGTGTATGCCGAGAATAGAGAAATTTGTTTTTTGTAAACCCAAACAACAGTTCTGAAGGGAGAAAGTTTCATTTTGTAACAGTTTAGAGTTTTTAATGGAATATAATTTATACTCCATCTATGTGCATACAGTTTCATTGTTATCTATGTGTTAGAAGAGAAATTGTTGTTTCCTCTCAGTTGTTCAGGAATAACCAGAAATTCCAACACGGTATCAGAGCTAGTCCAGGCTCTCAGCAGTTGCTAAAAAAGCTGAAGGAAGAAGATTGTTGAAGCTTTTTTCTAGCAGTGTGAAAGTTCAACAAAGTCAGGTATTTACCAAAACAGAGTTTTTTGTTTGTTTTAGAATACAGTCCAGAGAACTGTAAAAGAGAACTCTTAAGTCTTTTAGAGATAGAGTTTATCTCTCAGCAGTGAGAAATTTTGTTGAAGAAACACAGTCAAGTTTTTAGCATAGTTATGTAAGCTAGCTATGGCAAGAGCCAGCACAAGCACAAGTATGGGAAATACTCAACTCCCACAGTTTAATGGGAAGAACTATGACTATTGGGCAATCACAATGAGAGCCATGTTTGCCTCTCAAGATTTATGGGAGCTAGTTGAAGATGGTTTAGAAGAACCAGCATATGAACAAGCATTTAATGCCTTGACACAGGCAGAGAAAGATTTTCTGAAGAGTAATAGGAAGAAGGACTCAAAATCCCTCTTCTATCTCTATCAGGCAGTGCATGAAAGCATATTTCCAAGAATTGCAATAGCAAAGAAGTCCAAGGATACATGGGATACCCTCCAGACAGCCTATCAAGGAATGGATAAGGTAAAGGTAGCAAAGCTTCAATTAATGAGGAGAGATTTTGAAGTCATTTGCATGAAACAGTCTGATACAATAGACTCATTCTTCAAATTGTTGATTGGGTTAGTTGCCCAAATGAGATCTCATGGAGAGACAATAGAAGAAATAAGAATAGTGGAGAAAGTATTGAGAAGCTTACCCTCAAGATTTTATGTGATAATAGCAACCATTGAAGAGACAAAGGATCTCTCAATTTTTATTATTGATGAGCTTCATGCATCATTGATGACACATGAACAAAGATTGAGAAAAACAACAAACTCATATTTGGAGCGTGCCTTCAAGACCCAAATGTCCTTTGGAAGAGGAAGAGGTCAAGGAAGATCAAACTACAAAGGAAAAGGTAGAGGCAGATGCCAAAATAGAGGAAAAAACAGCCCTACAAGTACTAGTGGAAGGGGCAACAACCAAAGTTAGAATCAAAGCCAAGGTAGCAGCCAACAAGGTGGACAAAATTAAGCACATGGACAAAGGTATGATAAATCCCAAGTCCAATGTCATTACTGTAAGAAGTATGGGCATTATGCAAATGAATGTAGGAAGAAACAGAGTGGCATGGGTTGTAGACCCAGTGAAAATTTTACTGAAGAAACTCTCAGTCAAGAGAATTTGTTTTTAGCATGTAATATGGCTGAAGAGAAAAATGAAGATATATGGTTTCTAGATTCAGGATGTAGCAACCATATGACTGGAAACATTTCTATGTTTTCCATGTTAGATGAAAATTTAAAGTCTCAAGTAACATTGGGGACATATAGTAAAGTCTCTATCATGGCAAAAGGCAGAGTAAGTGTTCTGAGAAAGAAATGAGAAAGAAAAACCATATCATATGTATACTATGTACCTGGTATGAAGTGTAACATTTTGAGCATTGGATAGCTCATTCAGAAAGGCTACAATGTATTCTTTGAGGATGATGTATGTACCATCATGGACATACTACCAAGCAAGCAGAGGATTGCACAAGTGAATATGACAATAAACAGAATGTTTCCTCTCAAGATGAGAGCAGATTTGAAGAAAGGAGCTGCAATGGCAGCAGTGACACAAGAGACATTCCAAATAGAAGAAAAAGATGAAAATTGGTTATGGCATTTGAGATTTGGACATCTCAACTTTGGAGGTTTGAATTTGTTGCATAGAAAAGGAATGGTAAAGAGATTACCATTGATTGAAAAGCCAGACAGCCTATGTGAAGGCTGCATCTTGGGAAAACAACACAGAGAAAGCTTTCCATCAGGAAAGAGCATAAGGGCAAAGGCACCCTTATAAATAGTCCATTCTTATTTGTGTGGACCAATGCAAGCACCATCATTAGCAGGAAGCCACTATATGCTGACCTTTATTAATGATTACACAAGAAAAACATGGATATATTTTTTGAAGTTGAAGAGTGAAATTTTTGAGAAGTTTTGCCACTTTAAAGCTCTTGTTGAGAATCAAAGTTGGCAACATATAAAAGTTTTAAGAATTGATAAAGGAGGAGAATAAATTTCCAAATATTTTATGCATTTTTGCAGAGAAAATGGAATTCACAAACAATTTACTGCAAGGTATACACCACAGCAAAATGGAGTTGTTGAAAGGAAAAATAAAATCATCATGGACATGGTAAGAAGCATGTTGAAGGCGTAACATTTGCCAAATGAATATTGGGCTGAAGTTGTACATTATGCAGCATATGTCTTGAATAGATGCCCAACAAAGAGTGTTATGAATGGAGTTCTTGAAGAAGCATGGAGTGGCATAAAACAGTTTTTCACCCACATGAGAGTTTTTGGTTGTGTGGCTTATGCACACATTCCAAATCAGCTAAGGAATAAGTTGGACAGTAAGGGGGAGAAGTGCATATTTGCATATTTGTTGGATACAGTGAAGAATCCAAAGCATATAGATTGTATAATCCATCCACCAAGAAATTTATGATAAGCAGAGATGTACAATTTATTGAGGAAGAAGCTTGGGATGGAAGCATTGAGAAGACAATGAAAATAAAAAGTTGTTTGTATCATGATGAAGATGAGGAAGAAATGGCTAAAAGACATCCCTCATTAGCAGCACCACCTCCACCAATACAAGGACAGCAAGGGACAACACAAGAAAGTATTATAACACCCTTGAGAAGTGATGACAGTGCTTCTTCAAGCACATCACAAGGAACAAATTTGTGTGCTTCTACAAGCACAAGTTCAGCAAGTGAAAGAGGAACCAAATTTAGAAGCCTGAATGAAATTTATGAGCAAGAAGAATGTATGAACTCTTTATTTGCATTATATTATCATGTAGATGATCCTATTCATTTTAAAGAAGTAATAAAAGAAAATAAATGGATATATGCTATGGATGAAGAGATAAATGCAATAGAGAAGAACAAAACATGGGAATTAGTTGATCTCCCAAAAGGCAAGGAAGTTATTGGAGTGAAATGGGTTTATAAAACCAAAAGCAATGCTGAAGGTAAGATTGAAAGGCACAAGGCTAGACTTGAAGCAGCAACAAGGAAGAGACTATGAGGAAACTTTTGCACTAGTTGCAAGAATGGAAACAGTAAGAGCAGTGTTGTCCATAGCAGCACAACACAAGTGGAAAGTTTACCAAATGAATGTGAAATCAGCATTCCTAAATGGAGTATTGATGGAAGAGGTATATGTTGAAAAACCTCTGGGATATGAGAAAAAAGGCCAAGTGCACAAGGTATGAAAATTGAAGAAAGCTCTGTATGGGATGAAACAAGCACCAAGAGCATGGTACAATAGGATAGATGCCTATCTACTGGAAAATGGGTTTGAGAAATGTGAAGGAGAACCCACGTTATACATCAAAGAAAAATATGGTAAGATTCTCATTGTTGTTATGTATGTTGATGATGTAATATTCACACGTAATGATGCTTACCTCATTGACAATTTTAAGACATTCATGAAAGAAGAATTTGAGATGACTGATATGCGATTGCTAAGATACTTCTTAGGAATAGAAGTAGAGAAAAATGAAAATAAATTTTTTATTTCTAAAGCTAAATATATGAAGAAGTTTTGGAAATATTTAACATGCAAGATTGCAAGGCAGCAATTACTCCTATAGTGATGGGATTGAAGTTAAGCAAAGAAGATAGCAGCAAGGATTTTCATCCGAATTTGTACAAGGGCATAGTTGGCAGCCTTATGTATTTGACTGCAACTAGGCTAGATATTATGCATGATGTGAGTTTAATTTACAGATTTATGGAAAGGCCAAAGGAGGCACATTGGCAAGCAGCAAAGAGAATTCTAAGGTATGTGAAAGGAACAAAGAGGTATAGAATTTTATACACCATTTCAGAAAATTTTGAATTGATTGGATATACTAACAATGATTGGGTTGGAAGTATATATGACAAGAAAATCACCTCTGGATATGTTTTTCATATGGGATCAGCAGCCATCTCATGGGCTTCTAAGAAACAGCCAATTGTGGCTTTATCGACAGCAGAGGCAAAGTATGTGGCAACAACAGTAGCAGCATGTCAAGCAGTATGGATGAGAAGAATGTTGAGAAATTTGTGTCATGAACAAGTAAAAGGCACAACAGTGTATTGTGATAATAGCTCAGCTATAGCTTTATCCAAGAATTTAGTGTTTCATAAGAGAATGAAACACATTGATGCAAAGTATCACTACATCAGAGAGCTAGTGAGCAATGGAGAAATTGTTCTGAAGCATTGAAGAACAGAAGAGCAGTCTGTTGATATCTTAACAAAACCATTCGGGTAGAAAAGTTTTAAATATCTCAAAAAATGTCTGGGTATGCAAGAAATAGCAGTTGTGTTTAAGGGGGAGTGTTGAAATTAACCCCAACTACAATCTGAGCAGGAGGACAGAAATTCAATTTTTTATTTGATCCCGAAGGACACTGCAACAGCAAAAATTTCTAGTTTTGTTTGGCATGCAATCGTGTATTCAATCTCTGGTTTAATCTCCCTACAAAGTCATTTTTTGTTCAAAGGTCATAGCCCTTTTTATGTGGTTTAAACCATGCAACCTCGCGCTCTTAACTCTCGCATCTACCACCATTGAACGCTCTACCAACTATCATAAAACTCGAGCATTTGTTTTGAATTTAAAACACCCCACATCAGTTCTGTGGAGCCCACGTTCCCACGTCATAACCTCCACAACCAATCACACACCAATCGCATAGTTTTGAGGCCTCATCACCACTCCTCTAAATCGCGCGATGAGCCATCCCCATCACCTTTACACATCAACCTACATCAACCAATGGGAGGCGTATCGCACAATTTTGTGCATACGTCACCAGAGCTCCAAAACCGCACAATAAATGTTGGCCCACCTCCGCCAACGCATCCACCATCCATCCAATAGCGGCATTTTTCATCGTTTTGATGCCCAGTCGGACGGCGGGCTTATCAATGTGATAAAGCCTGTTGCATGGTTTAATACAATGTTTTGAATCGTATTTGAAATCCACAAAATGTCATAAGGTTTTAACCTTTGGCTTAATGTTTTAATTTTTGTTTAATGCTCGTGATATTTTTTAAGTTTTAAACTTAGGGAAAAACGATTTTATAATATATATTGTAAACATGCAATGTTTACAATAGATATATATATATATATATATATACAGGTTATGTAATCTAGTGTATGGAGTGCAATAGGCCGATACTGTGACTGTGTCTATCCCAAGAGCATCAGCAGAAGACGAAAGAGAAAAGGCAGTGTATGCCGAGAACAGAGAAATTTGTTTTTTGTAAACCCGAACATCAGTTTTGAAGGGAGAAAGTTTCATTTTGTAACAGTTTAGAGTTTTTAATGGAGTAGAATTTATACTCCATCTCTGTGCATACATTTTCATTGTTATCTCTGTGTTAGAAGAGGAATTTTTATTTCCTCTCAGTTGTTCAGGAATAACCAGAAATTCCAACACTGATTCGCAAGATATCTGTTTGGGATGCTACTCATAGTCAGCTAATTAGAGATTTACCTCCTCACCTTTCAAACCATAAAGACCTTCAAAAACATTGGATATTGTAGCAATATATTCTCATCTGTCTAGCATGCAACAGGGTAAATATTATTTTCGGAATGAATACTGGCAAGAACTTGACCTTTACCATCCACGTTGGATCTTAAGGGATTTGTAAGTAGCTGAGGAATGATACTCTCTCTTTTTCAAGGCATCAACTATAGTTGTGCAGTTGCCTCACTGGAGGAAGCCATTCTATCCACTTGACAATATTTCTCAGACAACTACTTAAAAATTAGGAGTTCTTCAAATTATCCATGCAGTATCCTTGGCATCATTATCGTTGGCGTTCTCATATGTTGTAATATCATTGGCATGGAATTTATCAATGGCATTTTCATATGAATTATTATCATCGGAATTATTATTGATGAATTTATTATCATTGTTTGTTATTTGTCTGGTGTTTTGGTTGCCTTTGTGATATCGGAAAGGGAACTTGTTGAATTTTCTGAATGGGCATCGGAACCCACTCTAATGGTTGGGTGAAGGGAATGCATATTTTATTTGGAGTGTCAATACTCTACTATGGAACGGCGTTGGAATGCATTGAAATGAGTTGTAAAGTCTTAGATCTAACATGTATTAATATATTTTTTTAAATACATTGTTGAATGAGTTGGAACATCCATGAGTTGGAAAAACCATTCCTTTGATGCAAGTGTGTTAACATATATAATGCTCTCATATATATTTTCTTGGAACTACATGTGCGGTCTTACACAATTATCGTTGGACGGTATAGTATAGTTGAATGATGTAGTATTATCATTGGACGGTATTGTATTGTTAGATGGCTTTATCAAATACATATTATCGCCCCAAGGAATTGATCGGTGGGCGATGTCAGTGCCATGGTGTGAAATAAATATTCATGTCATATTATTATGATATCTAGAATGCGGACATGATCGATGCATGGAGGATTGTATCATGGAGAGTTATGGAGAGGAGATCTACAATTCTTTCATTGCTGCGATGGAGGTGAAGCCTACAAGGAAAGAGAAGTTGAAGAAGAAGATGAATTTTACTATGGCGATATGGTAGAATCTGAAGTCAATATTGATGATTCTGTTGCGCATTCCGTTGTAGGTGTTGCACAAGTTTGTTGCGCATTTGATATAATTCGATACTGATGTTCTAGAATTCTGTTGCAGGTGTTGCACAAGTCTGTCGCGCATTTGATAGAAGTCAAAATTGATGATTCTAATGACTATCTGAGTGAAGTTTATACTGATGATTTTAAATATGAGAGGGTGTGGGCACTGAGAAAGTACAGATTCCATAGCCGAGCCAACTGCATTGGCAATGGCATATTGGATTTGGAAATGGAAGAAGAATATAGTGTGCTTCATTCAATTCCCTAATCTTCTCTTGGAATTGTAGAATTTTCTTTCCTTTGCCTCTTTGCCTCTATCTCTGGGGCAATGGTTATTGGCTTATGGCTAGGTTTTATAATAATTCATCCAATGAAGTGTGGTGGAAGATTTGACTTCTTTCCTTTTCAACATGGAGCTTATTCTTCTCTGTTCAATCAGTATCATCTAATTTTGTTCAATAATATTTTTATGTGTATGTGCAAGAAACTATTTCTCGAGAGATATTTGGTCACACTCTTGAATCCTTGTGTGGCATTAAATACATTTACAATTGCATGTTATTCTGGAGGCACACTTTCATGTCAGTAGAGAGACAGGAAGAGTTGTGGAAGTGGAACACATTTCTCAACTAGTGGACAGGTCTATTGAATCGATAAATAAGGTACATTTTTCTCATTTGTTAGATAAAGGAGCTCTTTCTATTCATGTGGGTGATGGAGAGAAGGATTTTCTCAATGAAGAATCTTTTGATGCTATCCATGTAGGTGCATCAACTTCAGAAGTACGAGAGGCTCTGGTAAATCAGCTAAAGCCAGAAGGAAGAATATTTATTCCATGTGTTAACTCCTTGATGATTATAGGCAAAGTGTTTTTCCAATATAAATGAAGTTAGGTGGCCATGATATATTTCATTAACTATTTTATATTGGTGTTTGTCAATTTATTTTAAGTGCACGCATCCCAATCAATGAGGTTCCACTCAATACACTTTGTTATCATCTTGGTGTGGATTACACATGATAGGGGTACCTCTAGCATACGTATGTTCATTGTAGTGCTCAATATAATGCATTTCTCGTGCATACCATGCTTTACTTACAAAGTGTTCTCTCAACAGTATTCTTGTTTTTAGAGTGTTCTCACAACAATATTTTGCAGCACTCTTACAATGTTAAAACATTTTAAAGTGTATTTGGAACAATGCTTATATTTCACATGGAGCATCATTCATTCAATCTGGAGTAGCCCTAATCATCCATCTGGAATGTCATTCTCATTCAATGAAAGTGTCAACATTATTTATGCAATGATGATAGCTACACTAAGGACTCTTTTACAGTGAGCTGAAGACCCTATTTTTTCAGAACCTTAATAACAAAAAATGGATAAATGTGGATTAAGCAGAGCAAGACATTTGTAACCCCCATTTCCATTGATGCCAAAGGGGGAGGTAAGAAGAGGTTGTTGAAGTTTATTCTCAAGAAACATTGTTGCCATAAATTCCAAAGGGGGGGATTGTTGGAATTGTTGTCATTGATGGCATGGAAAAGGAGCAGTAAACAGAAAAAGAAGGCAAAGGCAAAGACAAAAAAAAGGTGAGATGCAAGGGAGAAGAAGAAAGCATGTATGATTATGACTATTGGCAAAGGAGAAGCATCCAGCAATAGAAGACAAATTCAAGGAGAAAAAATATATGAGATGAAAGGGAGAAACAGTAAGCATGTATGGTTTTAATCAAGGAAAAGAAGCAGCAAGAGAGCAGCAAAGAGAAATGGAAAAGGTGAAACAACAACAGAATAAATACTTGGCATGTTGTTTTTATTACGCTTGTGATGCCTCGGTATGTTGATGAGTTGGTAATGTTGCAGAGATTGCTAATATTGAAGAATTTGTTGTGATGTGAAATTGTTGATTGAACTGAATTGTTGTTATGAAAAGGCAAGACTCCAAGGCAAAGGAAAATATGTTGCAAATATTGTTGTGATGCATTAATGATAAATATTGTTATTTGATGTTGGCATTAGGTTGATGAATTTAATCATTACATGTGGCTGAAATTAATATTGTATGGATTATTTATTTTTGTGTTCTAATATTCAAGATATGAAGAGTTTGGAAATGAATGAGTGGAATGCAATGAGTCAAGCCTATTCACTTCATATTTGTCAGGTCCCTATATTACTAGTGTAGTCCCTTATTTTTTTAGTGTATCCCCCTTATTTTTATTTTTGTACCCTTGTAGACCCCATACTATTAGTATTGTGCCCCATAAAACCCCACTATTGCTATTGTTGGCCCTTAGATTATTATTGTTAGGTCAGCTAGGATTATATTGTGACCCCATGGACTCCTATATATAGAAGAAGGTTTTGTCATTTGAATCATCCAAGAATTGTTCATTTATGTAATGTAAAGTAGGTTTCCCCCTCAAAATGGTTGATTTATAAGGCGTTGATCTCTCTTTTCTTCTATTTTTAAAGTTGGTTTCATAACATTTGGAACCAGAGCTTTGGATTCTAGGGTTTCACTGCTTCAAACAGGTCATCGTGGAATTTTCGCTATAGCTTTTTTTCTACGAAGGTTTAGATGCTAAAAAAAAACCATTTGCAAAGAAATCGTGAGGAAGTTCATGTAAAAATTTCAGATCTTCGTTTTCAATATTTGCGGAGATATGATCTGTGGAATTTAGGGTTTTATAAGGCTCCTGAATTTCATCTCAAGGAGGTGACCTTGGGAAAATCGTCATAACTCTCTCTCTGAGCATCGGATTGGAATTCGGTAAAAAGTGGCTGAAATTACACAGAATTTTTTTTTTGTATCAATTTCAGAGCCAAAGGAAGAAACAGTGACACGTGGCACGTTTTACAAGTTCGCTCTACTGAACCAATCCATAATTAGGTCATTGTTGGAGATTTGGAATAAATTTTCCTTGAAGAATCCAAATCAGGTCATACCTATGGCATTGGAAAGAAGACTCTGAGGGATATTAGAGGAACGAAGCTTAAATATCAAGGATCTAAAATTATAGAGATACATTAGTTTCAATATCAAGCTCCTCAAAAGCAAGAAAAATGTGTGTATTTTTTTTTCAAATTTCGTAAGTCTTGTATGAAAAAATAGCTTGAAGTGATTCCAAGGGAATATTGAAGCATAGATATTAATATTGGGTTCTAAAATGCCCCGTAAAAATAATTCAACACCCATTAAGCCCTCAGAAGGCTCTACTATGACTCATGAAGAGGAAGAAGTGCAACATGATATATCAAAATTACAAGAGCAAGTGCACCAAATTTCGCTCTCGCAAAGAGAAACAAAAAATGAAATGGAAGTTTTGAATTAAGGCGTGGAAGCCAAGATGGATGGTTTAAAGAAAGGCATGGAAGCTAATATGGATGGTTTGAAGAAAGGCATGGAAGCTAAGATGGATGGAATGGAAGCTAAGATGGATGGCATGGAAACTAACATGGAATACATGAAGAATGATATAAAAGAATACATGGAAGGTTTTAAGGAAGGTTTGACAAATTTGATACAGGAAATTATTCCTAATGGTGAAAATGTAGTACAGGAAACTCAAGATGAGAACAAAATAAATCTTAATCATAATTTCATAAACTCTAATGTTGGATTGAAGACCCACCATATTCCAAAGATGGATATGAGGAAGTTTGATGGCAAGGATCCCGTAACATGGATACTACAGATGGAGCAATATTTTGATCTCCATAATGTGAAAAACACACAAAAGGTACGCATTTCAACTTTACATTTAGAACAAAATACATTTGTATGGTATCGATGGCTTTTCTCTCGTAAAAAAATTGTCACTTGGTCAATTTTTTCGGAGAAAATGATAGCACATTATGAGGATACAAAGAGCAACACCTTCTTTAGCCAATTGATAAATCTCAAACAAAAAGGTTCAATGGTGCACATTGAGGACTTCCAAAAATTGAATATAAGGGTAACTGATATTTTAGAGGAACACAGGATTGATGTCTTCATCAGGAATTTAAAGGATAACATCCAACATGAGGTTCACCTTTGGGAACCTAATTCATTGGAGAAGGCATTCAGGTTGGCAAGAAAAATTGAAAGTAAATTTATGGATACAAGGAATCCTACCATGAACATTTATAAAGATGGAAGTGTTGCTACTCCTATACTTCCACAACCTACAAGGTTGACAACACAACAATTGGAAGAAAAAAGAGCAAAAGGGATCTTCTACAGTTGTGATAGAAAATACACTAAAGGTCATAAGTGTGCTGAGAAGAAATTATTTTACATAGATTGTGAAGAGGAGGAATAAAATGAACAAGAAACTTCAAAAGAAGAGGATATACACTAGGAATCAACCCTAGAAAAAGAAGAAATGAGTCTGACCATATCCTGTAATGCATTGGCAGGAATTACCACTCCTCAAACTCTCAAGATAGAAGGACATATCAAGAATAAAAAAGGTAATAGTGTTTATTGATTCAGGTAGTACCCATAATTTTATTCATTGTAAGGTAGCCAAGGAATTGAATTGCTTCCTATACCCAACACCAGAGTGTCAAGTGATGGTTGCAAACGGAGGGACTATAAATTGCTCTAAAAAATGCCATGATATCAAGCTAACCATGGGGAATATGTATTGAATAGTCCAATTCTTTCCATTCCAATGGTAGGTGTTGATGTTATACAAGGAGTACAATGGTTACAATCTTTGGGGACGGTAGCTTTTAATTTTCAAGAAATTTTCTTGAAATGTTTTTCGAAAGGAAAGGAAGTTGAATTACGGGGTATCGCAGGGAAGCCGAGAAAGATAATAAGCTCTAATATCATGACAAAGCTTCTAAAGAAAGAACAACAAGGCATAATTTCACAATTATGCTCACTAGAATTTCCAACATCAAAATCATCTATTTCTCCAGATCTCCAAAAAATCTTGGGCGATCATTCCAAGGTGTTTGAAACTTCCAAAGGACTCCCACCTCTTCGTGATCATGATCATGCTATTCATTTGATTCCAATAATTTCTCCTCCGACCATGAGGCCTTACAGATATCCTTATGTCCAAAAGAGAAAAATTTAATGTATGATTGCAGAAACGTTAGAGGCTAGTATAATTCAACCTAGTCAAATTTATTTCTCTGCTCTAGTAGTATTGGTGCACAAGAAGGATGAATCATGGCACATGTGTCCTTATTATAGGGAGCTCAATAAGCTCACTATTACAGATAAATTTCCCATTCCTGTGATTGATGAATTATTGGATGAATTGCATGGAGAAATTTATTTTACTAAGTTGTATCTTAGTTCAGGATATCATCAAATTAGAATGAAGACTGAAGATAGTCTGAAAACAACATTTCTAACTCATAAGAGTCATTATGAATTTTTTGTCATGTTGTTTCGCCTTACCAATGCACCTTCTACATTTCAAGGGTTTATGAATTCCATTTTTAAACCCTTCCTTAGAAAAAAAAAATTAGTATTTTTGGATGATATACTAATCTACAATAGGTCTTGGAATGATCATGTTCAACATGTTGACAGGGTGCTCAAACTATTGGAGTAGAAACAAATATATGCAAAAACCTCCAAATGTTTCTTTGGATTACAAGAGGTTGAATATTTGGGTCATATTGTATCTCAGGAGGGTGTTAAGGTAGACCCTAAAAAAATTAAAGCCATTAAGGAATGGAAAGTCCCCACAACCATAATGCAGTTGTGAGGATTTCTCGGGTTAACAAGGTATTATCGCAAGTTTGTTAAGAATTATGGGAGAATAGCAGCACCTCTAACAACATCATTGAAGAAATATGCATTTTCATGGACTCCTAAGGCCTTTGAACGTCTTAAAGAGGCAATGTGCCTAGCACTGGTCTTAGCTATGCCAGACTTCCAATTCAAACAATATTGCCAGAACTTGATCAGGAAGGAAAAATTATATTGGAACCTGAAGCAGTCACAGAAACAAGAACTCGACAGCTACAAAATCAATCAATTTCAAAGTATCTCATTAAGTGGAAGAACTTACCCACTGAAGATTCCACATGGGAGGATGAGAATTTTATACAAAATCATCCAGAGCTACTCAAGCGTTGAGTACAACACTTTTTTGGAGAGGGGCATGTTAGGTACCTATATTACTAGTGTAGTCCCTTATTTTTGTAGTGTGTCCCCCTTATTGTTATTTTTTTACCCTTGTAGTCCCCGTATTGTTATTATTGTGCCCCATAAAACCCCAGTATTGCTATTGTTGGCCCTTAGATTATTATTTTTAGGTCGGCTAGGATTATATTGTGACCCCATGGACTCCTATATATAGAAGGAGGTTTTTTCATTTGAATCATCCAAGAATTTTTCATTTATGTAATGTAAAGGAGGTTTACCCCTCGAAGTGGCTGATTTCCAAGGCATTTATCTCTCTTTTCTTCTATTTTTGGAGTTGGTTTCATAACAATATTTCTATATGGGATACAAAAAACCAATAAACTATCTTTATAAAATATGTGATTTTTGAAGGCATTGAATTGTTAGAGACTTGGAGAATGTGAGAGAGCATATTGAGGTGTTATGCATTAATTACGTGGCACATATGAAGCTGATGTGAAGCAGATTTGAAGGGAATAACAGGAAAAAATGAAGATGGAGATATGTAGAATCTATGACCATGTAAACTAGCACATTGTCATTTCTTGTTTGTAGCAGGGGATTGTAGTCTCCTTTCAGGTTGTGGCTTGATAAATATCCAATTGGAGTTGGGTGAGGTAGGATCCTCTTGTGGGTTGTAGCCTAGAAAAAACACATGGGATTTGGAGCTTCCTTGCATGTTGCATCTTGCATTAAAATGGGGTAGCAACCTCTTGTAGGTTGGATCCTACAGAAAATTAGATGTAAGAAGGTGTAGGAGCTTGCCTTTGCATCACAAAAATAATAAAATTGTGGTTTTCTCCCTTTATGGGTTTCCACATATATTTTGTTTTTCTTATTACTTTTTGATCACATATTCAATCTGTTGGTCATTATTTATTAATTTTCTCATGTAAAGTTTTAGTTAATGATTTTAAGGAAAAATAATTTTAATGTCCATGAAAATACTAAAAGCCCGATTCCACCCCCCCCCCCCCCGGCAAGTTTAGTCAAGATTCATCAACAAAGCTAAAGTGAATGAAGGACTATTTGAAGATCTCTTTGTTGACTATCATTTGAAGGAAGGAAATCACTCTTGGAAGAAAATATCACTCTCTCAATGGAAACTTATTTGAATATGGGACTCAATCTCTTGAAAATTGCAGGAAGCTCTATTGGAAGGATCATCTACAAACTATCTAGGAGAGTCAAGAGTGGTGGATTCTTGGTTGCACTGATAGGTACACTTGATGATGAAAATGCATGGATTATTGATACTAGAGCCTCAAGACACATGATAGGATAAATTGGACAACTTCATACTCTATCAAAGGGATCATCATCACATGCAATGGAGCTTGGAGACAACAACATTTATGAATTCAAGGGCCTTGGATCTACATAATTGGAGCTAGAAAGTGGAGGAAAGATACATCTAAAAATTATTCTCTATGTCCCAAGTTTGAAAAATAATTTACTTTCCATTTCTTGTTTATAATATAAAGGAGATAGAGTTTCTTTTACAAATGGTAAAGTTGTGGTTTGGGAAAAGGATCCTAGTTTTGAAAGGCGATAATTTTTGGGATTCTATTGACGATGTTGGAAATATGTCAACCAAGGGAGTATCCCCGATGTGAAGTCCCAATTAGACCTCACACCATTTGGAGTAGGAGCCCCATATAAAGTATCGACCCAACCACCATAACTTAAAGGTTTGCCTCAGCTGTAATGAATAACTTAAGAGAGTATGAACATAACCTTTGAAATCAACAAGAAATTTGACACTATGAAACACCAATTGCAATGTGTAAAAGGATACTTTCACGAGGGAAGAGAGAGGAGTGAGTCTCTAGAAGGAAGTAACAATATTAACCAAAGAGAGACACATGAGAGTGTGAAAAGATCTGTTATTTATCTAGCGAAGTAGTTCACATATACACAACGATCATTAAATAAAATACAATATACATTCAACAAGATAAGTACCAAAGCCACCGAAATAGTTTAATTTCCTTGGTACATGTGAACAAAACACATACCAAAAACATATAAAGAATAGCCTTATGGAATTCACAATACATGCATGAAATTGTGTTGGCTCATCGAGCTTTTGATTATTAGGTGAAATATACAAGTGAAAATTTACAATGGTGAGCCACTAGTTCCAATAGTGGAACAATAAGTGGCTTTTTTCTTCTCTAAATAATGATCTTCTCTCCTATGTTAAGCTAGAGAAGCCAAGGATAGCTCTCCAAAGGCTAAGCCTCCAAAATCCATTTTCTTGAGTTATGAGGGTATATTTATAGCAAGAGGGATGACCTTTCATATCCATGTGACTCTTAAGCTTCCCTCATGACTCTTAGACTTCTCTATGAATTTTGGATTTTTCCTAAAGACTCTTTTGTCCATATATGACTATGTGACTTTTCATATTCCGCATATGATGCTTCAACTTCCACACATTACATTTTATCCTTCCCTTTTGATAATTACATCATTACATCTACAAATGATGTGGCAGGACACATGGACACACATGACATTGTGATGGCACTAGTACAAATCACAACTTGATAATGATTACATGGACTCCATGATGAAGTGGCAATGCCAAGTTGTTCCTCTTGTTGCTTTGTCTTCAATAGTCATGAGCGGTTTATTCAGTACTTCATGTTAATGAAAGATATGCTTTATTATTCATCTTCACCCTCTAGGAGGCTGAAAATAGGGAGTCTCCACTATGATCTTGATCTTCCAACTTCTGTAGCAATCCGGTGTCCCTTCATCTTCTTATGAAATGATCAACATGTCTTTACAGCTTCATAAGTATATTCTAGTATGGTCTCCTTATCCTCTTCTATGAGCATCATCCCGTCATGTCAAGATGTAATATCTGCAAATGAAATACACTCATGACATGATGACATTAGTCCGAAAATATTCTAGTCTAACTTACTTCATGAAAATCACTGATGGAGCTAGAATTGGGTACTAGACCAGGAGAAAGCTTGGGGATTATGTAGTGTCTAGTTCCAAAGGACAATAGTGAGGGACTGAGGCTTTCAATTGCGCAATACACAGTTTTGGAGGCTTGAGAGACAATATTGCGCAGTTATAGAGCACATAGGGGTAGGATTGAGCACTAAGACTCCATAATACATAGTTCAAGAGAGAGAATGGGCTACAATATTGTGCAGTTTCACAGTTCAAGGACACAGGGAGATAGCTTGATGACTGAGACTGTGCAATGCACGACAAGAGGTTGGTTGGGAGAGCTGCTTGCGCAGTTTATGAGGACAAGAGGTCAGGTTTTAGCATTATCACTACGCAATGTGCAGTCCTTGGAGGTAGATATTGTGCATTATACAGTTCCAAGAGGAAAGGGTGCATGTTTGAGGCTTGCAACTACACAATGTGCAGTTCCAGAAGGCAAAGTGAGCTCAAGTTGGTTGTGCATGAAATTTTCTGTAGTTTGATCAAGTGTGGGATCAGTGAGACAAATATGAAACCAAGGTAGGACTTGAACATGATCACACACTTAGAACCATCGACGACACAACATAGAACACTCATCTTTCATAAACAACATGATCCCCTTAATGCGGCGGCAAAACAATACTCTCCTCCAAGTGCGACACTTAGGGTACACTTTGCGAAGATAGTGATGACACTTGTATGGCAATGCTCAATACTTGTGGAATGTGTCTAATGCATGTATTTATAATGAATATGACGCATTAGTGTAGGAGAATGCATCATAAATTCCCTTTAATATTGTACAATTGACTCCCTTCATCTAGGTGTGACAGTTAAGATACACTTTACGACAATAGTGACGACACTAATATGACAATGCATGAAAAATTGGGAATGGATATAAGACATGTATATATGATAAATATGACCCATTGACACCAAATTTTCCTCTTGAAATAGACCAGAACATTGATTTCATAATGTGTGACACTTCCCATGCCAAAATAAGACACTTACGAAAGTAAGAAAAATGTGCAAACGACACTTGTAAAGGCTTAAACAAAGTGAAAGTGACACATGCCAAAGAGAAGATAACATGAAAATGGCACTTATAAAAGTGAAATAAAGAAAAAATGACAATTGTGAGCGTGAAAACAATACTTGTGAAAAGAAAGGTGTGCCAGAGCGACAGTTGAGAAAACTCACCAAAATAGAAGTACACTTACAATCAAAGTGAGAAAGATTGTCCATGGAGAGTGCACGCTAATTATCGATATGTATTGTGCAATACATTTTTCTTATGGATTGTGCAGTGACTGTCACCAGTGATTGCGTAAGCCTTATCTTTAAGAGTTGTGTAGTTCCTATGTAAGCTTGCATCCAAATAAGTGGACTTGTAATTTCTTCAAAAACTGAGCATACATAAGAAAGTGACTTTGACGCTTAGAAGAGGACTCAATACTTTAAAAATCATTAGATGACCATGAAGTGACCATAAAATGACATATCACAAGATCCTCAATAGGTTCCAAAATTCAAGTGAAGCAATATTTTGAAGGGTGCTTGTCGCAGGGACAACACTTAGTGACACGCTAGAAGAAATCCAATTTCTCTAATTAGATTTCATATTTAAGTGAAAGGTCTCAATATTTTAGGAAGTATTGATTCCTTGTATGGATTACCTCAGCTTCCCCATTCAACCTGGTTATGTATATAGTCTCCTTTATCCCTTTTCTCGGCTAAACACACTTACAAAGCTTGCCAAATCACAATTGTTTCAATCCGGGAGAGGGTAATATATATTTGTGTGTTTAAGATTATTAGAGGATGAGTTTTCATCTCTAGTTTTGCTTCGCCACCAGCAGGCCTGAAAATTACCCCCATATATTCACTATAGGAACAAAAGCATTGCTTTACTACCAGTGAGCCTTAACAGTACCACGGTGAAGTTACTTGCTTCACCTCTCTGCATAGGAAGCATCTCTCTTCTTTCACCCTTTATTTATTTTAATACAGAATTGTGCTTAGGCACTTATTTATTTTATCGAGGTGGAAGAGGGATCCTGAATTATTGAGAGCAGAAGAGGTTGTTCCTTCATAAAAGGATATGTATATAGGTTGATATAGGTTTGCTCGCTATTTATTTTCCCTTTTCCCTTCTTTACTCGATTGGATCAGTAGGGAGAACACCATTTAATTACAACACTGATTCAAGGAATTAATATCCTATAATAGATACATGATTGGCGGTTTGACTAAAGGCTTTCTATTCAAATGGATCATATTTTCCATTCATACATCATTGACTTTAAAGATATTTAAACCCAAGATAGAGAAGATGATAAAATATAAGCCAAGCACATTAAGGGAATTTTGAGGTTTAAAATGGGCCTCCTAAGGAAATTATAAAATAATAGTGGAAATAATAAAATAAGATTAGAATACATCATCAAATTTTAGAGGGAAAAAAAAAACTACTTTTTCAACTCGTATTTTCAACTTATCTCCCTATGGGTTTACTCAAATTTTGAGAGGGAACACTCGTTGGATGCAGAATTTTATTTCTCATCCAAGGAGTTCCCATGTTGCATACTTTCGATGGACCTTGCTACACGAAAAATGATAAATACATGAAAAACGTGATTGCAATCATGATTTTCATGTATTTCTTAGTTTTCATGTAGTAGGGTCCATCAAAAGTATGCAACATGGGTACTCCTTGGATGAGGAATTAAATTTTGCATCCAACAAGTACTCACATTTGAAACTTGAGTAAAACCTTATGGAGATAAGTGTAAAATACAAATTGAAAAAGTAGTTTTAATTTTTTATTCTTTTTAATATTTTGAATTTTTTACCCCAAAAATGGTGAAACATCCCCCATGGTTGACATCATCATCTCAAATCTTGTTGGTTCTTATAAGGTTTATTTTGGTTGTACATTTTTCTTAGGAGGCCCATTTTAGACCTCAAAGTTTCTCTATTGATTGTTCATCGTCACAATTTCCCTTTTGAAACTTTTCCACATTGTATTTTGAACCAATAAGAGACATATTTCATGCAAAGTATTATTAAGAAAAACACGAAAGAAAATACAAAAAAAGGAAAGAAAATGGAGGTTGAACATAAAGCAACATGCAAATAGAAACAAAATAAAAGTAGAGACCAGATCGAGAGAAAACACAGGATGGGTGCGAAAAGGGAAACTAGAACACAACTAGACATACTCCTAACCTAACCGTATAGAAGGTCAGTATCAAGTGTAATGAGATTTACAATGTAACCACCATAAATTATCCCGTCTTGCAAACATAAAGGCATAAGTGATTAAAAAGGGTATAAAATAATGTGAAACATAGAAGATAAGAACTTGAAAATCTTGCATAATGTATTGAAGGTCTTTGTTCAAGGAAAAAATATTTTCCATAACAAATCACCTTAACCACCCAACAACCTTACCTTTTCAATGAGAAAACATTTATACAAACCTCGTAATCTTCTTGTGGATGAATTTTCATCAGTGTTGTCCTTATTAGCAAGCATTAAGAAAGACTAAAGCTTATTATTAGTAAATGGCATTGCTAAGTAACTTTCTTCCATCCAGTCATAGATTCGATCATGAAATTCAAAACAATACTTTTGAAAATTATGAGACTCTCGGGTGAATAAAATTTCAATTAGAACATCTGAATCATGGGAAGAATATTGCAAGGGAAAGATAGCTTGATCTGGTTCAAATACTTTGTCAAAATAGTGAGAACTTGTTGTCCTATTCAACAACCCCCATTATTTTAGAATAGTTTCCTTAGGAAAATAATGGGGACCCTTTTAAAAATTTTATACTAGAACAAATAAAAACCTTAAGTGATTAATTCAAATAGAAATAATATTTAAATGGGTTAAGCGACACCATTTTGTTTAAAGGAAACTTAAGCGGAAAATTCACAACAAACATGCATGCAAATCGCAATCGCAAATCACATTGACGACATATGGATTTTAAAGCCACTCTAAATGATTTGCGATGCGAAAACAATAAAATACTTTAGTAAAGGAAAAAGGCTACCACCCAAACAACACTTCACGAAAATCAAACCACGGAACCCACCACCGCCACGTAATCAATTGCAAATCGCATTTATACCATGCCAACATTCAATCCGCCATTTACATTTCCCCAATGTGATGTATTCCATCGCATCACATTCTCGCTAAAACCCACTTTCGCCCACTATCCAAGTTCACCGAAATCGCGGTTGTGATATCGCATCACAAAATTCCATACTTTCCATTCCCCCCACTAATATTTGAATCCCTTAAAAAAATTTTAATATTCTGACTTGAACAGGATTATAAGCACGAAAAGGAATTGATCACAATCGGCAAAAATGTGGCTATTCAAAATTCGAAGAAGTTCACACACAAATAGATCTGCGATGTGAAAATATCTTATTTAAATGCTTAAATGATTACTCGGGCATGTGAACCCATGATTTTTTATTAATTCCATAACTTAACGATTTAAAAGCTCGAGCCTCCAAAACTTATTTGACCGCAAGAATATTAAATTTTTAGATTATTCGCGTGCCAAGTTTTATTCTGCCATTATTTCCATCATTGTTACACTATTCTTATATTGTAAGAAGATTTCCCCTTTTTATTTATTGTTCTTGATTTTTCACAGGCAAGTCCAAACAAGCAGAGCTCCTCAAAAATGTCTAAGGCTACGAAGAAATCCAAAAATCTCATGGCTCCCACTAATCCTGCAGCTTCTGCTAGTGAAGTAACAGAGATGCCCCCCTTATTCACAGATACAACATGTGCATCAGAGAGTGATTCTTCATATTGGGAAGTAATGTACAGATTATTTGAAGATGAGAAACCCCACAGGGTTGAGAGAAAATATACTATAGACGCTTTTGACTCTTCAGAAGCTACTATAGTGGAGGTCGCAAACTCTTTTCTGCATTGAATTGCTACACGACCCGATATTTTACCATATAAAGATATGGTAAAATGGATTATTGATAACCTCAACATTGGAGATAGAACTTTCCTAACAGGTAGAGGTACAATGATGGGGTCTTTCAAAGCTGAATATTTGAAGAAAATGTACCACATTCCACACCGAGAGAAGGTATATGATAAATATTTCCTAGCACAATTATCCAAGGAGAATGAGCTAAAATCGGATCCCATAAAGCAATAGAGGAGAAGCCATAACAAGCATAAACATGATGATAAGGGTATGTATTCCACTGATTCGCTTGCTGGTCCCTATTGTTATATTTCTGAAATGATTCCTAGAATTTTCGGCCAACCCAATACCACTAAATTCTTCATTTAATGGGTTCCCCTTATGGATGTTGTTACCAACTCTTATATCATGGATTGGTGAACCATTTTTTCAAATAATATTGCTACCCAGATTCTTGAATACAGAAAGAATCATTCCATTTCATATAAAATCCTTCCCCCGTTTTATATGAATGCCTACATTATGGATGCAGTATGTTTTACCTCAGTTTTTCCAACCATGGGTTGGAAATGGAATACCCAAGACCCTACTCCCATTCATGTCTATCATAGTATTATATGGGAATAAAAATATGAAGCTCATTTCTACAAGATCTGCCATGGAGTTATGCTCCCACTATTTCAAGTTGTGTTTGATGAAAAGGCCCCCAAATTTTCCAAATAAGATCAAGCAGACTTCACCTCCATTGGAAAATGGTTTGGCGAAGAATTGTTTACTTATGTCAGAGTTTTCGGGAGCTTAGCTCGATCACGTATCCTACCATTGTATGCTCCAGATAAACTTCTCGCAAGAGAAATTTCTTATTAGGCTGTTGGTAATGAATTGACTACGGTTTTGAAAGAAGTAAAGAAATTTTCGTGTCCATCTTTTCCTATTCACTGTGTTGTCTATGCGTTAGAAAATTTCAAGCATGCAGGGTTAGAAATCAATAAAATCTAATGTTTGAAATTGTTTACAATTTCTAACAAGCAATATGACCCAAACCAAGTTGCCTTCAATTTCACAACTCAAGTGAAAATTAGACCATTTTTCCATCATAGATGATGATTTTGATGACCTGTTTGAGTCATTTGATACTTATTCTACAGTGCATAAATTAGCAGCATCACACCTCAATCTGTCGTAGTTTTCAAAGTTCAAGCATTACAGAAATAAAATATTATAAGGGATTCCTATAAATATAATGGAGGTATCCCAACCTATCTCATATTAGGAACAACAACAGAGAAATCAGGAAAAGGAACAGCTGCCTAAGGATACTGAAGTCCTTAGTGGAACAAAAGAAGATAAGTATTCTAGAATTAAAGCCAAAGATCCTTTGTTTCCAATTGGCTTAGATGATGTCTGGAAAGATTTTAATCAACAGCTAAAAGGATACCAAGAAGTGGTGATCATTGATCATCAACAAAAGTTGGAAACACCTCATGGTAAAAGTCAGAACCCTTTTACTGTTGGATCAACTGACAAATCATTTAACATAGAGGAAGTCGAATTTATCCCGACCTACCCAACATCATAAATTGTGTTGAAAATTGAGGAAATACCTCCTTTAGATATATTTTACATCCGCAGGCATAAATTTTTCATGAGAAGGAAGAGAAAAAGGAGAAGAGCATAACAGTCACAAATCCTTATTCGCAGATATTTACCTATGGAAGTAGTTTGGAAGGACTCACAAGTAGATTCATATCAGGATCTAACACACTTGACTCAGTTGCAGGAGCATATGCATCTGCCACCATTGACAAAGCCACTGAAGTTCAACAATTATTCAAATAAACGGATGAAAGGATCCTTCAATTGGAACATGAATTTCTAGTAGATAAGCAAAGTGCTAATCAACAATTACAAGCGCAAGTGTCACAGTTCCAACAGAGCTTGGATCAATTAAAGTTGTAGCACCAATCTGAAATTGGTGCTAAAGAAACTCAGATACACTAACTATAATTCAATTTTGAACAGTTGAAAGATAATCCTAAAGTAGATGAATTCAAGAAGGAAGATTTGGAACTAAATACCTTGTTGGCCAGACCAAAGGATCGGCTTTGATGAAATAGATGACAAAATATGCCAATATGTCACCTGGAAAGATAATGTTGAAGGCCTAAAGGCCAATCTTCCCAGGATTGGAGATTCTAAAAAAGAAATATTATTTATTAATTGGGATATACAGTTGAAATAGGTTGAAAGTGAAATTTGTAGATCCATAGATGTTGCCAACAACATTGTTGAAACAGTTAGCCAAAATCTCATTGCTACTAATTTAATTGATAAATTCCCTCCTGGTTCTCTACCTATTGTAAAATATTTGATAATACAGTGGCAGGAAATGTCAAATACAAAGGAAGAAAGCACCAAGAAATTGGAGAAGCTAGACTGGGAAAAGTATTGGAAACACTTGGTCAAGCCACATAGCCAACGACTAATGTTGTGTTGTCTAACTGACACTTCCTCTTACATGATGCCTCCACTATCAGATGTGATATATATAGGACAACTGCATGCTCAGCCATGCCAACCTCCTAAGGTTCAGCCTATGATTTACGTCCTTCAATTGAGGAATGAATGGAAAAAGAGACAACGCTGCAATCCTGAAGTGAGTCATCCCACCAAATTATGTTTCTGTTTTAATTTCACTTAATTTAAGGAGAGTTGTTTAAACCTCCTCAACTCTTTGTGTAATTTCTATTTTTGTACTTTTATGTTATTATATAAACCCTTTCATGTCTTTTAAGAAAGGGGTCCTGAAATTTTGAAAAGAAGACTTTAGAGAAGTTGCACTTTTGTACTCTTAAAGTTTTTCTTAATAGAAAAGGTTGGACCAAAGACTGTTTTTCAAATGATAAGAGTTAGCATATATATGGTACTTCTATATTTATGTTGACATCCTATTTCAAATGAGAAATATATGATTTTCCTTATGATGTTTTGTTATATGTATCATTTTAACAAAATCCAACATTAATTCACTTATGAACATGTTTGATTGCCATTTTTTGTATACATATTCAATACATGAAATAAATAGATGTGATATATACTTAATCAATTGTTTTGATTAACTATTTAATCAAATCAATTATCTTAAATTGTTCTACATTTCTCTAAGTGCTTGTTAAATATTTATTTACATTCACTGAAAGATAATCTTTTTAAAATTCATATAACATAAAGATAATTCATCCTGGAATAGAGATATGTATATATATTTTCTTTAAACTTGTTTTCACTCCATTCACCAAGTCACTGTCAGTTAAAATACCACCCATCCACCAAATTATATTTCACTGGGAAACTAGTCCCATAAATCCAGTCAGAGCCACTATCTCAAATAGATAAGGGACGATTTTTAAGTCCCCGATCAAATGGTTTCCCGGATGTTGTTGCACCGATTTTCGGGGCTTCAAAATTTTTGGCACTAGAAGGAGGGACACTAGACTATGAATGGTACCCAAGATTAATCCAAAAAACACAGACCATAAAAAGAGTTGATTCCCCTCCAAATCTCCTACAACTTCAAGTCCGCGCTCAAAATCCCCTAGCTATATATCAGAAGTTAATCAATCTTCTCCCAAGTCTCCTAGTTCAATTCCCAAAGAAATCACCCCTGATTATACCCCAGAATCTTGAAGTATAGACCTTAATTAATAAATTAGAAGAAATTTATATTTCAGCAAAAAATCATGTGCTTTCTGAAGCCTCTGAAGGAAGTGTTACTTCAATTTTATAAGGCATTAGTGTATTGACTCGTTCTAAGAGTGAAAAACTGAGAATAACCTCATTTGAGTTTCCTCCTCATTCCCATCGTAGGAAATCTCCGACATCCGAGGCTCAAACATCCACTAGTGAGATTATTTCATCTGCTTCCCCTCAAACTCCATCATTTATCTCTCCTTCAGTTACATCTTCCCAACCAATTTCTTCATCAATGTATATCTCTTCTTCTCAGACTACAAGTGCTACTTCAATCATAACTAGTTATGCGGTTGTTTCTTCTTCAACTACATCCACCACTGGAACTAACTCTTCCACTTCAAATCCTTCTTCAGGACAAATCAACCCTCTAATTCACACAATGGAAAATAGATCTTGGACGAATCCTAGAGTTG